>JAQGAG010000900.1:0-12207 GCA_034696835.1 Lepidocyrtus lignorum
ATGCTTGAGGAGTGCAACGGAACTGCAGTTCTTACAGGGGCAGACCAAGCATATGGCTACGCAGATGAGTTGAAGTTGAAAGGGGGGAATGTTGTGAAGGAGGTGTATTTGGAGACGAGCATCGGGGTTAAAATGAGCGGTTATGTACCCATTCATATTATTCGACGAATCGGGCGGATGGGCCAGTCGGGCATCGTTAAGAAATGGATTGACATGGCTTGGGATTATATTAATATCAAACGAGTTAAGCAACATTCAAATGGGGAAAATGATGAGCCTATGCCAGCAGCTTTTGATGGGAATATTGTTGTCATCTTCATCATTCTGGGGTGTGGTCTCCTTGTGGCTGCGTTAAGCTTCTGTTTTGAGACTTGTTTGAGCAAAGTTTGGTTACAGGCTATATGTCTTGGTCTCTAACTGGATGTCATAAGTTGTTACTCAAATGTTAAATCCCCGATGTAGTTGTAAGAATAATGATCCAAAGTGTAAGTGGTTTTGAAAAGGGGGCAAGGCAGTTTTGGCGAACATGAATGCAAGCATTATTTCATGGAAACGGAAATTTATTTTGGGCTTGCGCAATATCTCGATGGCATCTCAAATATATCTGCTCTGTCCCCATATCTGTATTTAAATATTTAACCGACATAATATTACTTAAAAGAGAAATGCGATGAATTCTATAAATAATTCATATAAGTAAGCAAGGGCGAAATACTTTGGAAAATTCTAGTCACTTTGTGATGTCTCTAGTCGGCCAGGGCTTCTCTCAGATGAAGTACTGCGTAAACTTTAAGGAAAACTTAATTATGAAAAATATAATAAATACAGACAAAGTTTTCGTAAGTACGGCACTTCAAAATTTGATAAACATCAAAAAGTGTGTGGTTGAAAATTAGGTGCAAATTGTGTAGTTTATTGGCATGTCGTGGTGTCTATCGTTTTTACTAAACGCTACTTCAGGCTCAAGTAGCTTTTTTTGCGCAAACATAAATAGGTAGTAATTAATTAGTAATTGGTGTTTAGAAATTTCTAACAGATATTCTTGGCATTTAGCAAAACAGTAGCAAATCATGCACTTTAAGCAAGTTATCCACTCCACAAATACTGTCTCACCCATTTCATATTTTTGGTTTAAGGCTAGGTTATGTGAAGGTTAAGCTGTAATTTAAGAACAGTCAAACTTTGGCTTATAAAGAAAGTAAGCACGTGAGGGTAACGCCACCAAATTTGGAAGTCTATTTTGAATGCTCAAACTTTTTTCCCCAAGCAAAGACAATATAATATATGCCTTGCATAGGCCAAATAGACCCTTCTGATTTCAACTCTGGTTTGATTGTAATAATGGCATCCTCAATAGTAACAATTTTTCTCTTGTTCCTATGCCCTATAACAATTTTGTCATGGGAGGAAGTAGCTGTTGATGACTTTCAAAATGAAAAGTTATACTTTTCCAGCAAACCCAACGACACTCGGTTTAAAAATGCAACCCAACACATATTTGCCCATTGGGGAAGCGAACTATTCCCCCAAGACATCTCAAACCTTGGCCAATTCATCGACACCCAATTTGCTGACAAGCAGTGCCTAATATTTCTTCAAAATTTTATGGGACTAAACATCCATCCTCCCCCAACCCAGCCCATCATTATTCGCAAGCAAGTTCCAACATTCGTCTGGACTGATGCATTGGGACCCGGATACGTACAGAAACGTAACCTTGCTTGGATGCTTGAAACTGTAAATCATAATGGATCCATGACAATGGCCCAGTGCCAGCTTTTCCACAAATCAGTTTTCAACTGGGGATTTCATTACCCGGCTCGATGTAATCAAATTGATTACGTGAGATTTTCTATGAACTCAGATCCGCGACCAAGGCGTTGGAGCAGGCAGATCGTCAGGTACATTCCATGAGGATAAAGGAAAATCCAAAAATGGTCCAATGCGATATCATCCTCGACCTCGAAGGCTTCACCATGGAAAAGCATGGCTGCAGTCTGTGCCTTCAGGCTTATGGGGACATCATAAAGAATGCAGGTGCACTTTATAAGGAGGCTATTAAAAATGTCTATGCTATTAATGGTGAGCAAATTATTATTTTTTAAATTGTGACGCGTTATATTTCTATTCTTATCATGTAGACCTAATTAATGTTCTTCTAAAATCTTTCTTTGTCTGCAGCTCCAAGAATGTTTGAAATATTTGCTTATCCCATGCTGTTGGCCAATCTATATGATAAGAACGCTAGAGGAGCAATCAAGGTCTTGGGTGGTAGAGCTTCATATAAACCTGTCTTGCTTCAGGATATTAACGAGAGCCAACTCCCAAAGGAACTACGGAATTAAGCCTATCACATGAAGATAGACTAAATCTAAAAATTTGTGTATTTTTTTGTATTCATTTCTTGTATAAGTTGTTGTACTTTTTTAACTTTTGTTATGACCAGGGATAATTTATTGTTCCAAAAATAGTTGAATTTCATGTTTAAATTTGATTTTTGCATTGGATTTTTTTACACATCCAGTTGAATTTAAAACGAGTGAATGTTGCTGTCATTGTTCAATTTTTAAATAAAAACTTCATAAAAATTCGACTTCCAAAACTTTTTTTAAATTCTTCTCCAAATGTTATTCAATTCTATAGCATGCATTGTGAAAAAACCGCCTGGAGTACTAAGCTATTGATTCGTTTGCATATTGTTATGCATTGTATATAACACTATGTCAGAAATTCTGGAAGAATGCTGAATGTCATTTCTTGGTGACCTCTGAAGATCAAGATGAGGATTGGCACCATGGCTTTGCATAGTGTCGTGCTTGTTTTGGCTTGTGCGAAATTAAGAAATGCAAACACCGTTACACCACATCTAGTTAAAAGAGAACAAATTTATTTTGTAAGATTGCACAATAATAACTTGATGGCACCTTAAGTGTCTCTTCTATGAAGGTTCCCATATTTATATTTGAACACTTAAGCGACATAATATAAGACTTAAAAGAAAAAATTAAAATGAATTGTTTCATTAATTCATTAACAAATAGGAAGAATTACTCCGGAAATTCTAGTCACATTGGTAATGTTTTTACTGGGCGAGTGCTTCCCTCAAATGAAGTACTTATTCGTAAACTTAATGAAAAACGAATTATGAGAAACAAGATAAATACAGACATAATTCCTGTAAATACATCACTTATAAATTATATAAACATCAAGAAGTGTGTGGTTGAAATTAAGGTGCAAATCGTGTAATTTATTGGTTATGTGGGCTCTTTCGTCTGTACTAAACGCTTGTTCAGTCAGGCTCGGCTCAAGCAGTTTTTGCGCAAACATGAATATTATTTAATTCGTACTTGGCTTGTGAAAATATTTTATCAGCGTCCTGCAATTGGGCTAAACTGAAGCAAATTGTACATTCTTTAAACAAGTTAATGACTAGACAAATCCGGAAGAAGAGTTGCTTACAAAAAGGGTTTTATCTTCAACAATCCAAAAAATTGCTTGCCTTTTTGGTATGGGTTCTACCCATCTCATATTTTTGGTATGGGTTAGTTTAAGTGAAGGTAAAATTTTAATTTGAGAACAGTCTAGATTTGGTTTATGAAATTACATCAGGCAACGCGACCAAGTTCACTTTTGATTTTATTTCCAGTCTGATTTCATGATTCCAACAATGACGCCCACAATATCTGTAATAGTAACAGTTTTCCTCTTACACTTCCTCCCCTTAATTATTTTGTCATCGAGGGAAGTCGATACTGATGATTTTTTAAATGATAAGCTATACTTTTCCTTTAAATCCAACGACACTCGGTTTAAAAACGCTACCAAAAACATATTTGCCCAATGGGGTAGCGAACCAGCATCCCAAGTCATCGCAAATCTTGGAAACTTCATCAACACCCAATTCGATAGCAAGCGGTGCCTAATATTCCTTCAAAATTTTATGGGACTCCACATCCATCCTCCCCCAACAGTTCCCGTCATTATTCGAAGGCCAATTCCAACACTATTTGTTTGGACTGCTGATAAGGGCAATGAATACCAGTACAGCCAGAGACTGTTGGCTTGGATGCTCCAAGTTGGAAACAATGGTGGATCCATGACAATGGGCCAGTGTGCCCTTTTCAGCAAATTAGCTTTAAAATACGGATCTCATTCCCCTTCAAAATGTGGGGGAATTGATTACGTGAGATTTTCAATGAACTCGAAACCCTGGAACTGCCAGATAAACATTGACATGATGCCCCCCACCCCAGATACAAATAAACATGATGAACATTCAAGTTTACTTTGGTCAAATCAGCTTCAAATGTACCCAGCTATTTGGAATTGGCAAGTGAATGCAATATCCATGTTGAGCTCCAGCCCCACACTCCATTTTTATCTCGTTACGGCTGAGTTCATAAGAAATTTAAAAAATAAGTGGAATACTGACATGGCGTTTAGTTGGATTTCTGGCAGTTACTCAAAAGACTGGAAAATCAACTCACAATCGGATATGCCAGTTTACTACCGACGAGAATTCCTGTTAATAGGGGTGAAACATGGAGTTGATCAACTTTCCATTCAAAAGGGACCCTCTTGGGAAATCCAGTCCTTGCACCTCCTTCAAATTTGTCTTATATGTTTAGATAATCGATTGGAGGATCTAGTAGAAGTTTCTACTTCAACTCCCTTCAACATTAATCAATATTCTTCAATCGCGCCTCCGTCTATTTACTGGTCTAGAAGTAAGCATACAAAACGACATATGACATTCCAATTTTATAAGTCTCTTTGCAGTAATTTTACTAGCGACCTCGATCGCTTTCAATTAGCTAAATTGGCAGTTACCCAAAATAAGAGTGATGATGCATACCTGGTGCTTGCTGGAATTGCTTGGAGTTCGGTGCTCAAACATTTTAGCTTTAAACATTTCTACGAATCAAATGGTAATCCGGAATTGTGTTTGCATGGACAAGGGATACCATATAATATCGACTCTATCGAAGCCGCTAGTTTGCCCTCATGGAATTCCGTGAAGTACTCGTTTTTTCCAAGTTTTTTCATACACTTTCTTGAAAGCCCAAACTCATTTCAAGCCTCCTTCCACGTAAACAATGAGTTTGGTGCTTTGCGATTCGTAAGCTGTGGATTTAGGGGGAGGGCGGGGATGGCTTTCGAGCAGTTGCTGAATGTCTATGATTTTTATACTTGGGTGGCAATTTTTCTGACGATAATCTTTCTCGTGATGACTCTTTCAGGACTTGGTTCTTCATTACCAGCTTCAAATTTTTGGGTCCACCTCGTCTCGTCCGTAAAGGTGTTGTTGGAGCAGGGTGACCCATTTTCACAAACAGTTTTGAATACCTCCAGCCACTTGCGTATTGTCACGGGGGTATTCCTCCTCATGGGAATTATAATTAGTAATGGATACAAGAACACAAATGTCTACAATTTAGTGAGGCCGAGGGATGCGCTCCTCTACGAAGAGCTTCAGCAATTGGTTGATGATAACGTTGATGTGGTAATAGGATCAGCACAAGCCGAATTCGACTTCATGGCATCGTCATATGATCGCTCGTTACATATTGAAGCTTATATGCCACACTGGAGGGAAGTGATGATTTCGATAGCAGAGTTTAAAAGCTGGTCCAAATTGAATACACTTTACAATGAATCATTGTACTACTCCGACAGAGAACAAGCTAAGTTATTTCATCATGTTAGGAATCACAGTGGATTGATTCCGGTTCACCGAGTAATGAAATCTATTGATTTAGATTGGTTTGTACTAGAAATTGAAAATTTGTCTGAGGCTTATATGGAGTTTGAAAGCGAGGCTTTGCATAATATGCTTTGGGAGTGTAACGGAACCGCAGTTTTGATGGGGGCAGAGCAAGCTTATGGATACGCAGATAAGTTGAAGTTGAAAGGAGGGAATGTTGGGAAGGAGGTGTATCTGGAGACAAGCATCGGGGTTAAGATAAGCGGTTATGTACCCATTCATGTCATCAGGCGAATTGGAGGAATGGGCCAGTCTGGCATCGTTCAGAAATGGATTGGCATGGCTTGGGAGTATATCAAACGAGTTAAGCAACATTCAAATGGTGGAAATGATGAGCCGATGCCGGCAACGTTTGATGGGAATATTGTTGTAATCTTTATCATCCTGGGGTGTGGTCTCCTTCTGGCTGGGCTGAGCTTCGGTTTGGAGACATTAAAGTTTCGGTTACAGGCTATATGGCTTGGCTTTAACAAAAATGCCGTCGAAAATATGTTGTTTATCGAATCCTAAATCCCTGATGTAGTTTATAAGGATAATTATCCAAAAAATGGGATACAATAATGGGAAGCGACCGGGATTTTACGAAAAGGGTGGTTAATCTTAGACCATTTTTACACTTTTTGTCCATCGTCATTAAGCTTAATAAAACACAAGCTTTACCAATGAATTAAATTAGATAAACTTACAATTAAAGATATGGTAAGATACTCCAATAAAACCTGTCCCACAAAAATTAAGTCAAGAAATGTAAGGAAACAAAAGAACTCTTCCTTTTATATTTTGTACACATAAAAAAACATCAAATATATTTTTAGAGAAATGGACGAATTGTCTGGAAAAGGTCGCTGATCCTAGCCCAGACAACTTTTTTTAAGTCCTTGCTAAGCTTAGAGTAACAAAGCTCTACCAAAGACTTCAAGTTAACATTGGATGATATTAGTATTTGGCTAGGTACTTGAACATGACTTTTCTCAGAAAAAAACTAATCGTTAGCCATTTTAAAGAAATATTTTTTTTTGTTTTATGTATGTGATTAAGTCCACAACAGAAAGCAGACAATTTTAAAATACAAAAAAGCTAGGAATAAACATCCAGCATCTTTTGAGGATTATCAAATCCGTATACATAAAAACTCGCCCCTTTCATTATCAGTTCATTCTATTACCTTGACCTGAACAGTTTGTTTTCCAAACCTCGACTTTTTATAAATTGTTTATAACCATGATTTCTACAAAATTTATCCTTCTTTTTGTTGGAGTCTCTATAAAGGGGATATTCTCTTCAGGGTTGACCGTTAGCGGTTTGACTGAGGCGCAGAAAGGTACACTAGCCGAAGTAAGTTAATTTCTTGGTGTTACTAAATTTGGTTAAAAACTCCAGTTAAATTTGTCGTAAATTGAAGTTCCCTGGAAAATTCCAATCAAGTTCTAATTAAATTATAATAATTTTTGGTTCTAGTTCCAAGCCATGTTCACCAAGATATACCGCCCCTACGAGTATATGAATGATGACGCCTACATGCTCAGATACCTCTCCTATTACGACTTCAAACTGGACGACGCCTTCTACCACTTCAAGTAAATGTTGGACAAAAGGAAGCACGAGAACGTCGATAACATTTTGGAGGAGGATTGGTCGGCATTCGAGAAGCGGTTCCCCTTCTCCCTCTCCAGCGTCACCAAGGGTGGTCGTCCAGTCCTGTATTTTGCCTACGGGAAAATGGACATCACTAGGAGGCGGATTTGTATGAAATTACATATCCTGCATAGTTAAGAATACGTTAATGAGCTTTAGCAGGCATACGTTTCATGTGATTTTGATCGATTTGACGCCATGTTCTATGTACATATTTTACATACATATTTGGAGGGTTATCTACATATTACATATGTATATATGTACATATGTTGGACTTTTCGTCAATTTTTACAGAAAATTGGTCCAAAATTTACATTTTTTCCATTATTTTGAAAGATTTATTGTAAAAAATGTTACGGATATAGACGAAGTGTATTATTTACATCAAAAGGCTTTGTCTTTAAATAGTTTTCATTCCTAATTTGTCTGTTAACTATATTCTACCTCAGATATAATTTACTACATAGATTATTTTGGTGAACATGACATTCAAAACATGTTTTAAAACCTAAAAATCAGCGATTTTATTTACATATCATGTAAATATTTGGGCGTTTTTATGTACATATTTACATACATATTTGAGGCAGTCTATTTACATATAAATCCGCCTCCTAGACATCACCAAGGAAATGTACGACGAAAAATTCTGGTACTTTATCAGATCCGCGACCAAGGCGTTGGAGCAGGCGGATCATCGGGTGGCTTTCAAACGGCGGGATGAGAATCCGGAAATCGTCCAATTCGATATCATTCTCGACCTGGAAGGTTACACTTATGAGAAGCATGGTTGCCGCATGTGCCTCCAAGCTTATACGGATATCGTCAGGAATGCGAATGCACTTTATAGAGAGGCTATTAAAAATGTCTATGTTATTAATGGTAAGTTAGTTTTGTTTAATTATGTGGTTTAGTTTTGATTCTGATCATATAATTTTAACTGTTTTTTTCTTCTTTCTCTGCCTTCAGCTCCAAGGGTCTTTGAACAAATTGTCCCATGGATGTGGAGCTATGTATACGAAGATAAGAACAGAGAAGCCATTAAGATCTTGGGTGGTAAAAACTCATATGAGCCCGTTTTGCTTGAGACTATGGACAAGAGCCAGTTCCCAAAAGAACTACTGTGATATTAAGCTTACAACATGAAGATGGATAGACTAAATATATCATTTATATATTTTATTTTTCTGATTTATTTTTTATTCTGTTGTATATCTTCAACTTTTTATGATGGTAGTGTAATGCGCTCAAAATGATTGAATTGCACAATGTTTAATTGAAATTTAATAAAAATTTGACTTCAAAATATTTTTTTACCCTTCTCCACTTTTTATTTAATTCCGTAAAGTTAACCGCATGAAATACTGAGTTATTTCTCCGTCTCCATAGAGCATTATGTCGGTCTCGGTGAAAGAACCGTAAATATATGGCCAATCATTTCAGAGGAATCCCAAATCCCACCTTTATAGCTCCTGATCCCCATGATATTTAACAAAACCTAACAGTGGTTGACCATTACAGTCACGGATGTTGGCAAGTTGGATTGGCATTTTTTCAGGGCAGCTTCATTACGTGTTTGCATTTAATATAGAAACCTGTTTAAGTATCACCACAGTTTGAAATGAACTAGGCATTATTCATACCGGGAGGAAGTCCAGGTTGGAATATTAAAAGCATTAAAAGAATTTTTTAAAGGAAGCAGTGGTAGAAATATTAATGTTAATTTAGAAAACATAATTTTAATTACCACAATCACTGACATTGTTATCATAAGAAAACAATAATATTCTAGCAATACATGGAACGTACTAACACGGAGCATCGCCTTCTTCAATGATTTATGACTTAACACATTTGTCCAAGAAGTGTTATTTTATGACCCTTGTCAAAGCTATAGCGTATGATAAGAACGAAGAAAAGTTAAAAAAAGGCAACAGAAGCTGATATAGTATGCGAAATTAGCTATAAAATTAGTCGAGGGTGTTGGGTTGGGAATTTATAGAATCCGTTTCCTCCTAATAACCACCAACCCATGGCCCATGGATTTCCTCATCAGAATTATCTAATGAGGGATTTACTACAATAATCACAAATGGACTAAAAAGTTCAAATGGAATCTCCAGTTATATCGGGTTTGGGTTTTAAAAGCGATATATGATTTCATCAACAGCAGTGAAGGAGTCGGAGGGTTAGCTGAGGTAATTCGATTAAATGGGATATTTTTGCCTTAACATTTTTAGATGGGATTTTAAACGTTTTTTAGTCTAATATGGGAGGAAATCAATCAGAGCTAGGTAGTCACATGGAAATAATCCTCTGAAATGTACCGTGACGTATGGCTAACATACTTAATCTAAGAAATGTGACCTTCTTTTACTGTGCCCCTTTCAATGAAAACCGAACAAAGCCAAATCCAAACCCCAACCATTTTTTTGAGAACCGATGGATTTTTTAGAAAGGGTCGCTAATCTAAACCCATCCAAATTTCTTTACTTTCAATCTTTTGTATAAGCATAAAAAGCGTAGTTCCACGTAAAGACTCCACGATGAGTTTGGGGATTTGGTTAGATACGTGAATGTACTATTCCTAGAAAAATTAAGCCAATCTAAAAAATAATGAATCGTTGCATTGTTCTATGTACCCTTGTCCACTACCGACAAAAGCACCTTCAAGCCTTACTTAAGCGGACCATATTGGACTGACGTTTCCCAAGGAGCCTGAGGTCTCCTATAAAAAGCCGTAGGACCTTCGCTCCCAACTTCAGTTCGTTCCTTAACCTTGACTTGAGCAGTTCGTTCCAAGTTCGGATTTTTATCAGACACATAAAATTTTGCCATGATTTCTCCAAAGTGGTTTCTCGGAGGAGTTCTCCTCTTCGTTGGAGTCTCCATGAAGGGGATGTTCTCTTCAGGGTTGTCCCTCCACAGTTTAAATGAGGGGCAAATTGGCACACTTGACCAGGTAAATTAACTTTTTATTCCTGACTTAAGTTTTAAGAAATCTATCATGTTTGTAATTAATTGTGTTGTAATTTAAAATTCTAAATTTATTTAAAAATGGAATGACTTTTTGGATCCATAGTTCCGCAACATGGTTGAGTGGCTAGACCTCCCCCTCGAGTTCATGAAGGATGATGCCTATCTCCTACGATACCTCGCCCCAAAGGACTTCAATCTTCAAGAGGCTTTCAACAATTTCGAGCGAATCTTATCAGCAAGGAAGTCAGATAACATCGATTCCATTCTGGATGAGGATTGGTCGGAATATGAGAAGCGGTTCCCATTCTCCCTCTCCAGCCGTACTAAGGATGGTCGCCCAGTTATGTATTTTGCCTATGGAAAAATGGACGTTGGGAAGGAAATGGCAGCAGGAAATTTCAAAGGGTTCGTCAGATCCGCGATGAAAGCTTTGGAGGAGGCAGATCGCAAGGTGCATTCCATGAGGGAGGATAATAATTCAGACGTAGCCCAATTCGATATCATCCTCGACCTCGAAGGTTACACCTTGGAGAAGCATGGTTGCCTCCAGTGCCTCCAAGCTTATATTGAAGTCACTAAGCAATCCGAGTCCCTCTATAAGGAAGCCGCTAAAAATATTTTTATAATTAACGGTAAACAAGCATAATTATTTTTGACAGCTTTTTAAACTTCTGATGAAATTAACATAGTTAATACATTTAGGTAATTAATTAAAACAATTTTAATTTAATATATATTCTTATAGCTCCCGCCGTTTATGAGGCGGTATTTCCATGGTTGTCTACCTTTATATTGGATGAGAAGACACGTGAAGCAGTTAGGTTGCTGGGTGGCAGAACTTCCTATGAACCAGTCTTGCTCCAGAATTTTGAGCGGAATCAGTTTCCAAAAGAGCTTCGGAATTAAGCTTACATTATGAATATGGATTGGATTATATTTTTGGATTTGATTTTGTTGGGTTTGTTTAAATTTCTTTAACTTTTATGACATGGGCTCTAAAGTGGTTTTTGACATTTTGATTGTTATGTTTGAATGGTATTTACTGATAAATTTGATTCTGAAAATTACTTTTTCATCGATGAATTTTAAATGAGATAAATTGAATGGGATAATTAAAGGGTTTGTTATAATACTTGAAAGAAATAAAATAAAACATTGACTCAACAATATTCATCTTTTTAAGTTTGATTTTTAACATTCTAAGCATTTTTATTCATTTTTTTTCTTAACATAACTTTAACATTACATGAACCACAATAAATACTTTTTCGAGGCCTTTCCATAAAAATTACTGTTAATTCATTTTAGTGAAATCCATAAACCCTATTCATTTACATAAAAAGATTCGGCTGTCTAAGTCAGCTCCATTGTCCATACCTATTTAAGCCGTTCTGATTTACACTGAAAAGAGTCAACTCTTCCAAAGGCACTTGTTAAAGTACGTACGATGCATCATGATGTAATTTTATATTGCCAATCTCAATTTACCGAAAGTCATTGAAATCCGGAATTGAGACACAAATTGATTACCTCCATTAAATCCAATCCAATTAATTGTGAAAACAAACATCTAAGGTTCATATACCCACCTGTCATGCGCCTGTCACATATTTCCAGTGGCAATGCCACTTACATTAAAGAGCTTATTTCTTGCCAGAAAATTAAGTAGATAAGTCCTACTTCTTGGATAGGTATATCATATATGATAAAATATAAGTATTAGGGTGAGGTTGCTGTAACGCAAATTTTTGAGCCCGAGGAGCTCTTTTTCGGTTGTCAAGACATGCCAAGTGTAAGCAGTTTGCTTACCACCAGCAAATAAT
>JAQGAG010000901.1:0-12204 GCA_034696835.1 Lepidocyrtus lignorum
TTTTGATTTCAGCTACGTTATTCTATTAATTATGATCAATTTATTAGTGACGAAATCAGCCCAGCCGGGAAGATAGGAAAGCAATAAAAAAAACTAGAATAACATAATAATTGGAGATAAGCTGGATTAATAGGAAGTTTTTAACCTCGTTTTACTTTATTCGGCCATCGTTTTTCTTCATATGTAAATGTATATATGATGGTGCTTGATGTTCTGCCATATAGAGACGGGGAAAGTATATACGTATGTACTCTTATTTCTTTAAGAAAGTTTTATGGATATTTGATATACTTTTCTTCTAATAATATAAGTAAGTTGAATTCTGCAATATGTACTTATATAAGACCCAAGCCATGTAGACATTTTCACTCCTATTCCGTCTTTTACATGTCTTGAATGAAGGAAGAGTCATGTCATACGATTTTCAAGAGCAGAAATACACCTTACTCCAATTAAAACTGAAAGTCAGAAGGTTTTTGGGCTTGAATTTGAGCACCTACGTAAGCATGCTCTATAACAAAATGTATACTTTGATCTAACACTGTCGTCATCATAATGACCATAAATATTTATGCTTAAGGAGGTAGTAGTAAGAGAAAATCCATCCAAATCGCTCTTTCCTACACCTAATCATATATTGGGTATTTTATTATAATAACATAAAATGTTTACTCTCTCCATCACATCTTCTTTTTTAGTGAAAGGGATACAAAAAAAGGTTGGGTGGCGTGCTCAGTTTGCTACTTTTTACTTGCATAAGCCCCTCCACTGTGCATATATTTATAAAACAATTACCGCCATGTTACTGCCTCACCATCACCGACTATTAGGACGGCACTCAGAGTAAGTATCAACCAACCTGCCTATGACTGAATGAATTTTTGCGTATATGCGGCATAGATACATGAAATGGTTTATCGAGTCGGGAATTTGCCTTGTGTGGGGATAGGGATTGCTATAAGAATTTGGGATGTCATGGTTACTAAACGGTCTGAAAGCAAAACAAAGGTCGTGAGAAAATAGGTCGACGAAACATGAAAAGTGCAGACACAGTGAACGGAGGGGAGGTATTCGGTCTGATGTTTTTGTTGGACTAGAATGAAAGTGAAATTTACAAGGGTGGAATGTCTCCGACAATGGGAGTTGTGAAGGTAGTAGACAGACGAGTTGGAGGTTTATTGCTGATTGATGAGGGAAAGAGGTAATGCGAGATGAATGACTATTTATAAAATTAAGTTTATCGCAATAAGCTGATATAACGACCGAGAGGAGAGGAGAGCAGGAGTAGCCGAGTGAGGAGGGATTGGGATTTCCCGTAGGGAGTCTCAGGATCGAATCCCGGCCGGGGCTGTTCTCCGAATCGTATATGGCTGGGTGCAATTCACGGTATACGTGGTACTGTAGTTGAAGAAGCTAATAGGCACGGAGGGAGGTGTCTGCCTTCTACAGTATCCCCTTCATTAGAGTTTCCCTTCTCTATAGGAAGCGCTTAGCGTAACGTCCTTTTCATAAAGGTCGCAAGTGAATGTTAAAATTAACTTAAAAATAACTGAGAAAGCCAATATATCAGGTTGCCATGGAAGCAAAATAATTGCCATGGAGTGTATCCATTTCCGTAGTATTTTTTTTTTAATTCCGGCCAAATCAGTATTCTCCGTTCAAAATTTGGACCGGGATGGGTCACATTTTACGTAGCTGAAAGCTAGTAATGCATTCGATTTGGCGTCCGTCAGTCTGTCTGTCCGTCTGTCTGTACGCACGATAACTTTCGAACGCGTGAATCGATTTCGTTCAAATTTGGCATGTAGGTATAAATCGTTAATAGGAAGAACGGTATTGCTTTTGGGCGGAATCCGATCACTACAAATGGGTCAAAGGTCAAGGTCATTAATTGTTTTAAATGGCAAGGTGTATCAAGTAGGGTATCAAAAGAAAGCATTTTTACTGGTGAGTTTAACAAGCTATGTTTATTTCATGTAGGTGTTATAGTCACTGAAAAATCACTGCTTAAACTATTAGTAATTGGTTTTTTGGAATTAAAAAAATTTTAATTTTTGTAACATGGCCAGTATCAGAGTTTAACAAGCTATTTTTAGTATCTAAATTTGTCATAGTCACTGAAAAATCACTGCGTAAGTATTAAAAATTGTTTTTTTTTTGCAATTCTAAACTTTTAATTTTTGTATAATGGTTAATATCATTCCTATTATTCAGTAGTTTTGATTTCAGCTACGTTTTTCTATTAAATATGATCAATTTATTGGCTTACCTATACTGAAGTAAGTATGGACCGTGTGTTCTGGTTATCGAGCTCAATTTTTATTTTAATTAATAAAGTTTAACGTTTATATTGACAGAGCGAAAGTTTCAAAAATGTTAAAATTCCAGATGCACACAATGGGACTGACAGGACTTTGTTAAAACCTTGCGTCTAACTTTAAGGTCGTAAGTTAATAAAATGATCGTAATTACAATGACGTACCTGTAAGGTTTTTGAATTTTAATAATACATTATATTCAGATATTTGTTGAAAATTCAAATTTTGGATTTTTTAATCAGTGATTTTTTAGTAAGTATGTAACGGACACTGATAAACCATATACCACTGAAATCAGCATTTAAAATACCTTTCTTTTGATACCCCATTTGGTGTGTCATGTTATTTGAAAAAATGATGACCTTGACCTTTGACCCCCCTTTCTTGGTCCGATTGACCCCAAAAACAATAGGGTTCTTGCCATTTACCATTTGTACCTTCGTGCCAAATTTGAATAAATTTGGTTAACGCGTTTAGACGCTAGAGAGCGGACAGACGGACGGACTCGTGTCAAAACCAATACATACCTTACAGGTACGCAATAAAATGATTGTAGTTATTATTACAATGACGTAACTACTCCCTCATTGGAAAACCAAAGAAGTCCAATGTATGTTTGTTTTTGCAATACAAGTTGTCGAAAGTTTTTAATACAACGGAATTTATACAAGGCATAAACTTTCCTTACATTGTGAAAAAATAAACAAATTCTAACTGTAAGACTGCCATCATGCATTCATGCTCCATATTGTGTACAATTTGTATTCTTATTGGATGAGCTGAGCCACGCGCGTTGACGTTACACGATCAATTTTGATGAGGTACTTTGAGCTTCTAATATATAGTTTTAAAACTGGCTAGTGGCAAACAAATTATAAATATTGCCTTATATTATCTCCCTTAAGCCTTGAAACCAACCTTAAATTCCAACCAGAAGTCTCCATCAGATAAGGAAATCGTTCACAAAATCATTTTTTTCCGGGTTTCATCCAGTTTTGTATACATCCAACAATAAATTGATCATAATTAATAGAATAACGTAGCTGAAATCAAAAGTACTAAATAATAGGAATGATACTAGCCATTTTACAAATATTTAAAGTTTAAATATACTTTAACCAGTGATTTTTCAGTGACTATCAGTGACTATAACATCTACATGAACTAAACATAGCTTGTTAAACTCGACAGTAAAAATGCTTTCTTTTGATACCCCAATCGATATACCTTGTCATTTGAAAAAAAATAGTGACCTGGACCCCTGACCCCCTTCCAGTGATCGGATTCCCTCCAAATGCAATACCGTTCTTACTAATGACCATTTATACCTACATACAAAATTTGAACGAAATTGGTCAAAGCGTTCAAAAGTTATCGTGCGTACAGACAGACAGACAGACAGACAACCAACTGATCGCTATACTAGCTTTCAGCTACGTAATAAATTGGCTCATGTTCACACTGAAATGTATATACATGTTAAGGATTGATTGTTTGAATTCCAATGTCCCGGAAACTATACCGTGTATTGGTCGTTTTATAGGAAATAGCAACATCTAAAATATTTCCGTATCAAATCGCTAAAACCAGCTCTGTTTTACTTTGTATCGAATACAAACGTAACAAAAACTGGCAGCATTTTTTAACCAGAGCAATTTACGGATCTGACAAAACGAATACGTAATATCGGATATCCTCATGTCGCGGAAAAGGCCTTGCAAGGGGGAAATTGTGCAGTTTAGCTTATGTGATACTTGGAGAATAATGTCCTCTAGAGAAAATAAAACAGAATACATTTGACTTGCAAAGGTTGTTCGAATAGGGAGACACAAATTTTAGTCATGGTTTCATAAGTATATTACAAGGAAAGGGAGATTGTTGGAATTACGATTTTCTTAGAAACTCTCAGATAATAATTAATTGTAATTTCTGAAGCTCTCACTTACTATTTCCAATCAACTTTTTCAAGTTCACTAATCCGAAGTCTTTTTTATTCGATCTGTTGACAGAATATCTTTGGTTTAAAATAAAATGATTGCAATTACAACGACGTACCTGTAAGTTATTTGAATTCGAAGTATATTAATACATAATATTCAAATATTTGGTGAAAATTCATATTTTTAATTTTTTAATCAGTGATTTTTCAGTGACTATCCAACTGACACTAATGAAACATATACCACTGAGATCAGCAATCAAAATCCTTTTTTTGATAACCCATTTACTATATCATGTCATTTGAAAAAAATGATGACCTTGACCTTTGACCCCCTTCTTATGGTGCAATTGACCCCAAAACAATGCACTTCTTACAATTTACCATTTGTACCTACGTGCCAAATTTGAGTAAAATCGGTCTTTGCGTTTAGAAGCTAGAACGCGGACGGACAGACAGACAGACGGACGGACGGACGGACTCATGTCAAAACCAATACATACCTTACAGGTACGTAATAAATCGTAATTAGATAAGAAGCTATAATTTAAATCTCATACAAGCATCACTAGGTATGTCACAAATATGATATTTGAAATATCTATACTTTAAATGTCAATTATAATTAGGGCCAACGAGTTACACATGATATAACCAAATAGAACAGATTAAATACAACTAACTAACTAACCATAAGTAGGAAGACCAAGGAGTATAGGACTACTGTAAATTTACTTTGAAATAAATAAAAGCGCTCACTTAATTATAAACATTTAATATTTTGCTAAGTTAAACAACTGTGATGATAGTTGAATCACTACATTGACTAATCGTGTTACTTAATTGTTGAATGTTTTCTTAGTTAACCATGTTATTATATTATATAATGGCTAGATTTACTTGTCACCTTGCTAGTCTAATCCTATTGCCCACGATTTATTCCCAACAATTAAACCCTTACATGAGCTCGATTACAACCCCAGAATATTACAAAATCGAAAAGGTTTTCCGAAAATATTCTAAATACGCTGGAATCCAACACCGGCAGCAAACGTATGAGAGGAGTCCCACTACAGCTTGGCCTACTTCAAACAAAGACGAACAGATTGACCTCACAACCTACACCCAGTTATTTCAAGGGTGCCTTCTCCACCTGGTCAATTTTGATGGAGTGGACATCACCAACCAAAACGGCAAGTCTCCTCCCGTCCCTATTGTCATATCGAGATACGACGTCGTGGAGTCCCACTACTCCGTCCAATCCAAACTCCATCCTAAGATGAAGCCCTTCCTCACCTCCCAAAAACGAGCGGTTCCATTCGATCAGCTTCAGCGCTCAATCAAGGACAACTCATCACAGCTCCACGAGTTCTGCTCCCACTACAGCTTGGATCACCGCTGCAATGACGTGCTCCACGTTGATAACACACCAAGGTCAAGGCCATGGCTGTGTGAAGCTCATCTCTACATATTTCCCCCTACACCATCCCAGAATCCATTGTTTTACGACTGGAATGAGGATAGTCCACAAGCTCAGCCGCCGTACTTCGTCATTCCAGGAAGTTACAAGCGCTTCTGGCACCACCAATTTGATGTCAACGAGAGCCCGATATTTTTTGAGGAAAACGCATACTGGAAAAATGATTTGCTCTTTATAAACCGAGCGCAGTATGACGTTCTTCTGTTGAGGCCGGACTCACAGACAAAACTTTTAGCTGAGGAGGATACCTTGAAAAGGCTAGTTTCACCTTGGGCCACATCATTATCTGTGATGAGGAGCACCTTAGCTTTTGTCGACTGGAAGTATGTAAGGACTAATTGGGAAATGTTGGTGTTCTCTGGAAGTGAGCCAACTCTGCTAAATTGGCTTTGTCGATATTGCTCTCCGGGTTGCAATATTCTTTCTCTTGTTACATTGGAAATCCCCACTGGTTTGAAATTGCTTCGGAGTACATTTGACTCAACCAATTTGGAAAACTTAGGAAGGGTGAATTGGTTTGGATTTCTTAACTCGGATTTAGACGCAGCAAAAAAAATTGTCGCGAAGGAGCCGTTGTCTGAATCAGAGTATGGAAAGTTCCTGAGGTATCGGGAGGATATGAAGGGAGCCAATCATCTCATTCTCAATAGCTTTCGACGCTACTCAAGTCTCAAACTGATTAAGTACACGCTGAAAAATCTAACCTTCTACAATGAGGTAGATTTGTACGCAAAAGTTTTTATCGGGAATGATATCCCGTTGGAGGGTGACTGTGATGATGATACTATGGACATGGGAAGATTGGCAAAAATGTCATTCCTGGCAATAATGCCGAAGGGGAAACATGACCATTGGCCTTTTCAATTTCACACTCAAAAACTAAAATTTGTGAGTTGCGGCAGTACATCAAACGTGGTTGGACTTATCCCGGCGTTGAAAAAGTTGGCATCGGTATATCACACCGTCGTTTGGGTGGGAATTGTTCTGGTGATTATTGCCTGTTCAGTGAGTTCAATCATAACTACTCAAATGTACGAGGAGCTGACTAACCGACAAGAAAACGGAATTTTGCTGAGACTCCCATCCATGACTTTATTGACCAGTGATTTGTTATCCTACATCAAGATGTTCCTAGAGCAAGGGGACCCAATAGCAGGTCATCGAATTTCAAAACACTGCCCAGTCCGGCTGATCTGCCTCTCATGCATGCTAATGGCTATCATCTTGAGTAGCGCATTTAAGGACGAGAACGTCAACCAGATCACATTGCCCCGACCACCCATCCCATTCGACAACTTTCAGGCGTTGCTTGACTTCAACTTTGAAATTTTTACTAGGGCAAGTTATATGGGGCATGGAGATTTCAAAAGCCTATCATTTGACGTGAGTAATAGCTGGGTCGCGTGGTCGATTTTAAAACCTGCTAATATAACGGAGGATCACTTCATTTCAAATATAATTTCCAGTGAAGTGTATGGATTTGCGAGAATAGGTGAAACGTCATCCACTAACTTCTTGAGTTGGCTTAGCCCTCCTTCTTCACTCTCTGATAAGGCTCAGCGAATTATGAACGCAACCAAGTTGCATCCTCTTTGGGACACGTTTTTCATGGGGGAGAATGTGGAGGTCACGGAAAAGGATGTTTTGATTGAGTGCAACAGGACGGCACTGCTTCTACCGGATTTGGAGGCTCATGATATGTACCACGTTTTGAAGAAGAAGGGGCTTAACGCTTTTCTCGGGGATGACTTGGATTTGGCATATCCCTATGGGGTGGCTTTTGCTCAATGGGTGAATCCCTTTGTGCTGCCGAGGATGAATGGATTGATGTCCGCTGGGATATTTAATTGGTGGGAGGAGGTGCTGGGGAAGTTCATGATGAGGATCAAGACGGGGAGGTTTATGGAGCGGACGGAGCCTCCAAAACCGTCAAACCTACTGGGGAATATTTCAGTCGTGTTTTTGATCTTTGTGGGGGGGCTAGGCTTAGCGCTGGTGACCTTTTTAGTGGAGAGGAGGAGATGGATAATGGGAGTTTTAGGGGAGGGGATTTTGAAATGTCAAATTTGCATTGAGAAGTTGAAAGAATGCTGGCGTCAGAATTATTGGAAATGAAACAACAGGGTTATATATAAGTACTAATAATAAATTGAGTTTATTGTCCGCACGGTGCCCAGAATACTGGCAAATTATACCATAGACACTGGTTAATTTTTGCCTCACATACATAAAATTGTAATATATTGTACATAACAGAAAATGTAATATTATATTGTTACACGGGAACATGATATATATGCAATTAAAGTTCATATTGGTATCATTAATAGATAACTACATAATTGTAAATGAGCCTGACCATTAGTATTTGAAATTGTACTGTTTGTGGATCATTTGTCGGATGTCGAAAGAATTTGAAAGCAATTTTATAGCATATACGTATTTTATGGAATTGACATATACCTATGTTGAAAATTTATAGTAATATTAATTTTTAACGTACGTAGGTAGGATTCAAGACAGTAGATTTGAAAATATTAATACACTTTATGTCTTCATTCTTATTCTCACGGTGCGCGTTAATGTGCCATGGAATTGTTCATTATTCGGATTAAGATAGTCAACATCACCCGAAGCAAATCGTGGAACTTCGGAAATAAAACGGTTTGACTATTATGACGAGGAAGAGACAAGCTCATAGTCAGTTTAAAATCAAGCTCATACCAGCAATAAAACAACAAAGCCAATAAAAAACAATAAAAAACCCGGAATATTAACAAAACAAGGAATGAGCCGGTGAGCGAAAAATCAAAGTTTCCTTTCATGGCAACCTAATATATTGAGTAATTGCCAATTGCCATATAGGTATATCATTTTACTCAAATATTAGGTTCTATGACATTAGTGTGCTTTTATTACATAAATTCGTAATTCTGTAAATTCTTCAACACGAGTTAGTTAGCCTTGAATGAGCATAATGCTAACGGGGAACGTGAAATTGGAAATAAATTTGCTTGGCTACTTTGACCATATTCACATAATTATAGGTGTTAGCCCTGGGGAAACAAAAATTTGGATATAAAATATGCTTTTACTACTGTATCAGATATATTACTTGAAGAAATTGGAGTTCATTATTTTCCCGCGGCTGAAAGTCCCACATTTTCATTCCAAAATAGGTCTTTTGCAGTTTTAGAGCATTGATTTTATAAAAATTAGCCGCAAGCGATGTGTATACTGGGAAGCGATACAAAACAATCGAAATATTTTGAAACCTACAAACATATTTTATAAGTCAGTAGCAAGTACTACCGCTTCGCGACGATCGGCGTCATGCTACGCGATAACGCGACAAACCTACAAATATCTTATCTGTCCCTCGCCGCGGCTAAGTCCTATGTTGTTTATCCCATGCTAAGTTTCCTGGTATTTTGCCCAAGTCCCATGTTGTTTATCCTATGCTAAGTCCCATGTAGTTTGGCCCATGCTAAGTCCCATGCTAAGTCCCATGTTGCTTGGCCCATGCTAAGTCCCATGTTGCTTGGCCCATGCTAACTCCCATGTTGTTTGTCCCATGCTAACTCCCATGTTGTTTTACCCATGCTAAGTCCCATGCTAAGTCCCATGTTGTTTGGCCCATGCTAAGTCCCAGCGCTAAGTCTCATGTTATTTTGGCAATGCTAAGTCTCATGGTTATATTCTAATGCTAAGTCCCACTCGGACTAGGACTTAACATGGGAGTTATTTGACGTGGGAGCGGGACTTAGCATAGGAGTGCCAGCGACTTTGCTAAAATATATAGTAATATAGTAGTTAAAAATGAGCTCGTTGTGGGTTTTTTATGAAATAAATTTGCTCAATCTATAAAAAAAAATTACAGTTCGGAGTAAAATTTCATAAATGTTTTTTTGGCAATGCATAAATGAGAGGGTGTAGGACGATAGTAAAGCTTAAACTGTATGTAAATCATGCTTATCTACATTTAATACAAGTCATTATTTTGGAAATTCTGCACTCCAATCTGCAATTCGGTTGCACTAGTAGTCCGTATATATTATTCATGCATTTTTCTTAGGCATGATTCATTTGGGTCGATTCGGAATTTGCTATTGTAAAACAGATCATTCAACCTTCTAAATTCCTACCTTGGGTAGTAAGTATTTTACAATTTTACAATTCAGTACAATAGCATTGTGATGCTGAGAAATGGCTTCATTGTGAAATTGAAAGACAATCAAGTCAAACATCGGCTAATGAATTGTATTAAAGTTCCAATATAATATAAAAAATGGCGTGACCAATCACTTTCTAAACAAATCATAAAATAACCTTGCTAATTTACGTCTCAAATCCTTTCATACAGACATCATCGAACAAACATTGCCATATATTTTTTGGCTGGCGGAAGGAAAAGTAAAGGAAATAGGTCTTATTCCGTAATAAGTATCTTGTTAGAATTTCCCCAAAAAAATGGCAAAATTATCCTTTGCCTCCAGCTTCCTACTCTATTTACTCCATATCCTTAGTGATCTATATCCGCAGGTATCAGACGCAAATAAATGCGATATAAACACATTTTATTTGCCATATGTCGCGGTGAAAAAGAAGAAAAATGGCGGGGACCTCGCTTCCATCCGGAGCTCGGGGTTTATAGACCTTCGGTTTAGAAACCGGGTGGTTCTCTGCATTAATGGACCGTAAGCTCTAAACCTAATTAGCATTTAATAATAAAAAATTTCAATAAAGAGATAAAAATGAAATTCAAGTTTTATATTTTTTCCTCTAGCGTGATCTTATATTCTGACGTGGAACAATTGGACCAATCTGGTGGAGGTGGAGGTGGTGGAGGTTTGCGATCCGGCCGGAGCGAAGGCTCTGCCATGCAAATGGATATGACTATGGGAATGCCAGCGAAAAATTCTACCCCAGGTCATGCCACCACTGACATGAGCGGTGGCGGTGGGGACGATCAGGAGCTTAGGTTTAAAAAGGGCGTCCTTGAAGTCTTCAGCCATCACTGCATTTCCATAAACAGGGTGGCTTCACACGTTCTCAAGAAGATGAAGGCTGATCAGGGTAAAGCCAACCCGGAGATTATGGCGGATACTCAAGTCAATGGACGATTGGTAAATTTAAATTTAACTCTGACTAATTGACAATTAGATTGATTTAATTGTGTTCAAAAAAATTTATTTTTATCATGATTAGGTTCTGGGCGTATTCCTAATTGGGAACAAGGAGGGCACCAATCTCCCCGAATTGGCTTGGTTCAAAGCAACCAACTTTGATTACATCAAAACGAAAGATAAAACTGTGAAGGACTCATCCTTCGTCCTAACCAGCTCGAACATGACCCACTGTCTCCGCCTCCCCGATGGAACCCACGTTAAAATTGGCGTCTTTAACAGGAACGGAGGAGACAGCGCCCATGAGGTTTGTCGATGGACCGTTCAAGAGAAGGATAAGCCCTGGTATTCCAAGGTGTTTCAGAGTGGGTCTTTGGCCGAATCTGACTACGAATTTTACGACTGTCCTGATACCGATCCAGATAGGAATATTATTTTGACTATGTCGAAGAATCCGGAACCCATTTCGCATGCTAATTATACCGAATTTGATCCGTTTTCATTGTTCAATCCGAATGTAAGCTTATCTTCCGCTTATCTTATGGACTCTTATTCAAATTGATTGATTTTTAATAATTTTGATGATTTTTTTAAACATTTGCAGATTTGGACCCCACACGGCTACCGGAAGGACTCCAATGGTCTATCTGGAGGTGACGAGCGTCCTGAAGACAAGGGCATGTCTGGAGGTGGAGGAGGAGGCTCTGAGGATAACACCGTTCCTTGTAGTTTGGATCCCTCCAATCCAACTTGTGTTGATACCGATGACATGGACGCAACCACCGCTCGGGACATGCAGAATGTTGACCCAATCATGATGAACTCATATGAGATCTCCGTTAGTGACTGTATCGGCCTCCCCATTTTCAATATGGATCATGAAGACTGCGCAAATGGCGTGGGGAACAATGGAAATCGTCTGTTGGAATTGGTATTGGAACTGGTTCCAGGCTTCCAACCTGCCGCCCCCGCAGGCGATAATGCGACGGATGCGTCGGATGAGCAGAGACAGGAGTTCCCCAAATACAGGAACCTTGACCAAGACCCAGTCCTAGATTGGAAGCATGATTTGCTCTACCTGACCTCCGATATTTTTGCTGACCTTTGCATGCCCTTCAGGCCTGAGATGCCTTATTCCGTTGCTCGGGTCTTTGCCTGGTACGTTTACAAGGCTCACATATACGGGGAAAATATGGGACGTGCGGGCCGCATGAGTGGTCTCTCCGGCGCCCCCGATACCAATCCCCCCATCGACCACCAGTTTGATAAGCAATCGGAGAAGAATGATCCATGGCCGATTTTAATGAAGGAGTTGGAAAGGTGCAGGGATGTCGCCAAAAC
>JAQGAG010000902.1:0-12198 GCA_034696835.1 Lepidocyrtus lignorum
ACATATGCGATGTTCACACAAATTTGACTGTAAATACATTGTCGTAACGTTAATTTTACTCTCGTTTCTACTTGGGTTTACCTTTTTGGTTAATAAAGAATTCAATAATTTCAATGAATGAAGTAACTTGGGATATATAAGGCAAATGTTTGAGAACTGTGATGCCAACCTTTAAGCTCTCCTTACAAAAGCACTAATAAATTTAATACCTACTTTTATAAATTGAACCCTTTTGCCGATAGCAAGTATGTGACCTTTTCAGTAAATGAAACCGGCTGGACGGGATTAAAATATTTTCTGAAAAGCGGTCCGTTGGAACTTGGACCTCCTACCAGAAACTTAGAATTGGGCATACTTATATTTTTAATTTGTTTTAGGAATGGGTGAGTCCAAAGCCGTCTGACCGTCCGGTCATAAACGTGAGTAGGTTAATGAACAATGGGTTTACTTCGTTTGAAATCAAAAGGAGTAAGATATAAAATGACAGGGGTTCAAGGTTCAATTTTGGCTTACCATTATCAAGTGCAATGCAAAAGCTTGCAGCTAAACTCATTGTTTAAAAGGGCGGACAGGTCCAATAAAAAAAGATATGTTTCTGAAGCGATTCCTAGTGAAATAAAAACCTTTTAGGGCAGCTTGAATTGAGACCTTTGAAAATTTAATCCTTGAACGTCAACTAACGTATAGAAGTTTTAGTAACACGATTTTGCTAACACTGGCGGATGACCTGAAAATGCCAAAGATTGGAAGGACATGAAATTGATACTTATTTCTTGGTGACAGCAAGACGATCAACATCACGAAATTTTTACTGGTGGTTCATCTAAAGCTTACGTCTTTTGCTTACCTTTGATTTTCCATATGGACCTATTTAAATTCAGGAGCCTTTATGATAATCAAGAACATCTAGTTTTTGCTAATTAGTTAAATTATCGTTATTCGGGTAACATTTTTAAGCAAAATTTTCAATTAAAGAAACTATTAGAAAGCTTTGTGGGGTGGAAAAGTTTCGTGAAACTTCTGGGAAAACTTTAAATGGTTCTTTAGGGATTAGTATTATTGAAAGTGACTAGAGCAGTGTAGTGTCTGTTACCGCAAAGAATGGCTCCATCTAAACACACTAAGTGTATATGTGAAATTTGCAAGAAAATATTTTCGCGTAAATGTCATCTTGAAACTCACATGAGAATTCATACAGGAGAGAAACCCTATAAATGTAATTGGTGCAACAAAACATTTCATCGTAAAGACAACCTCAGATCGCACGAAGAAATTCATTCCGAAAAAAAGCGATATCAGTGTGATTTATGCAACAAACGATATACTCGGAAGCGTTCCTATACTCAGCACGTTTTGGAACATTCACTTCCGGTTCCAAAGGGGGTATTCAGATGTGGCATTTGTAGTGTCATCTTCACAAGGGCAGACAGCTTAAGAAAGCACATGAAGCAAAAGCATGACCCTTCATATTTACGGGGACACGTTTGTGTATTTTGTGACATGACGTACTATACAAAACCGAAGTTCGAGGAACATCTTATTTTTCACATTAAAGAGCGCGCCTATTTTTGCAAAGTTTGTCCTGCAGAACTAGCAACCAAGCCGGTACTAAAGTCGCATTTGAAAGTCCACTTGCCCAATCGGCCAAAAAATTTTGAGTGCGAAATCTGCCTCAAGAGCTTCCTCCGTACTTCGGATCTTAACGGACACAAGCAAACTCACCTATCTGAGAAACCTTTTAAATGTAAAACGTGTAGGAAGTCGTTTGCGTTGAAAAATGTACTAAAAATTCACCAGAGATTGCACTCCGGAGAAAGACCATTTTGTTGTGAGAAATGTGGAAAGGGATTTATATCCAGTGGAGAGCTAACGTCTCACACGTTGGTACATACCGGCCAGAAACCACATGTTTGTTCAATTTGTGGGAAGGAATTTTCTCTCCGCAGCAACTTAAAAAGGCATATTCGCAGTCATAATAACGAGAGACCCTACACATGTGAAATTTGTAAAAGGACATTCGCTAATTCATCTCACCTGAGGTGTCATGCGCAACTACATCGACAAATTTGAGAACATTTGTAAATGATAGATTCCTGCATTGCCCAGCGTGGGCGACTGACTGATGGTTAGACTGTGTTTTTTAAAGTAGAACTTTAAAATTATATAATCCGACATAATCCTACTTGTACTAAGGCTTACAATTCCCATTTAAACGGTAGAATTTAATACGTGACTGTATTATACCGAGTTTGTTGCAGTCTGCAGTCCTCCAGTTGAAAGTAAATACATTCAAAGAAATGTAGCAAACTTAAACCATAGTTGAGCTTTCACATAAAAAATGAAAACATTGCATTGTTTCGGTGTAAAAACATTAATTTTAAGGCTAATATTTAAGTGCCAGGAAGGGTTTACCCAAGTGGAACACCTACGACGAATGTGGAATTTTTTTTAATGTTAACACACCACAATAAAATGATTTTAATTAAAATGACGTACCTGTAAGGTTTCGGTAGTATAATAATACATAATATTCAAATATTTGTTGAAAATTCAAAATTTTGATTTTTTAATCAGTGATTTTCAGTGAATATGTAAATGACACTGATGAAACATATCCCATTAAAATCAGCAATCAAAATCCTTTCTTTTGATACCCCATTTACTATATATTGTCATTTGAAAAAATGTGACCTTAACCTTTGACCCGGTTGCCGTGGTCCGATTGACCCCAAAAACAATATTCTTCTTCTTCCCATTTACCATTTGTACATCCGTGCCAAATTTGAATAAAATCGGTTTACGCGTTTAGACGCTAGAGCGCGGACAGACAGACAGACAGACGGACGGACTCGTGTCAAAACCAATACATACCTTACAGGTACGTAATAAATATTTTTGTGTACATTGCAGTTTACAGTGAACAAAGACAAAGAGGATTTATAGATGGATCAAATACTTGGAAGGGGTTTCGTTGCTTTGCTGCATCAAACACAGAACCCAAAGAACTTTTTGAGGTTAATCCCTTTTAATTGAAAAAAATCCCATGGCATATCATGCGGAGCAAAGTATGTTTTAACTGCTCGCTATACCTATTAGGTCTTCCAAAAAGGGATATAAGATAAAAGAACCATATTGTCACATACCTAAGTATTTACTTTTCATTCCTCAAATACCATTTAAGTGTCAGTCCTATTAAATTAAGTCCTAACTGCGTAGTATGTTGACAGCGGAAGGACATTTACGAAATACCAAGAGTCTTAAAATTTATCTCATTTACTCGTTGGTGACAACTTAAGGACCTAGGTACATAAATTCATTTTCACTGACTTCGTGTATAAATAGTTAGTTTGAATAAGTTGGAGAACGTTGGAAATATTTAATATTACCGGAAGTTTTATTACCTTCACGATTGTCAGTTGTAAAAGTAAAGTCGAATACCTATATTTTGTTAGGCGTAATCACGTTTGAACAGTGTTTTTTTTGAACGATAAATTCATCAGCAAAATTCTAAAAATGCATATAGTTATTAGTGGATTGTGAATTGACAGCTAGCTGTAACAATGTCTCACTCAAAGCAAGCAAGACATTTCTGTGAAGTTTGCAGAAAACCGTTTATAGTTCAGATTAAGCTTGAAAATCACATGAGAAGTCACACAGGAGAAAAACCCTTCCAGTGCAATTTGTGTCGAAAATCGTTTGCTCAAGAGGCCAACCTAAGGTTACATCTAAAATCAGTTCATTCTAAAGAGAAGCCATTCCAGTGTGAATTGTGTAACAAGCGTTTTTCACAGAAGCATAGTCTTCAAGAACACCTTTTACGACATTCAATTCAAACGAAACAAATCAAATGTGTTATTTGCAGTTCAGCTTTTACAATTAAAAATGACTTAATCAAGCACATGAAGCAAAAGCATGACCCTGAGTATAGTGGTGGGCGACATTGCGTGTTTTGTGAACGGATGTTCGATTCCAAACATAATTTCGAGATCCACATTCTTTCTCACATTCATGAACGTCCCAATTTTTGCAAAGTTTGCCCTGCTGAAATCTCCACGAAAGGTGGACTACACTACCACACACAGACACATTTGTCCAACCGCACAAAACAATTTAAATGTGAGATGTGCTCGAAAAGTGACTTCAGAATCTCCTATCTCCAAGCACACATTCAAACTCATTTGACTGAAAAACCATTTAAGTGTGAAATCTGTAATAAGAGATTTGGAGTGAAAAGTGATTTTAACGGGCATCTTAAATCACACTCACAAGAACGGCCATTCTGTTGCGAACAATGCGGGAAGGGGTTCAAATGTAATGGAAAGTTAAAGCGACACACATTATGGCTACTTAGTGGCCGAAAACAAGAATGCACATTTTGCCAGAAAATATATTCACTCTCATACAACTTAAAAAACATATTTGTTTGAAACCTATTCTAATTGTTTGAGTGCTGAATAAATGCTTAACTTGATTTCTGAAGGGAATTTGTAACACCTGAGACGACACTTGTCACACTATTTGACAACATTAAAATGTTCCACAAATGCACATTTCATTTCAACAGTGCCTATCCAAGTTTATTTTACAAGTAAATGTAGCCTCATTTGTTTTAATGAAGTCAATTTAATCTTCACGGTGTCTACAGATAAGATAGTTCATATGCAACAGCTGATTAAATAAGCGTTTCTGGCAAAACCAAATCTATATACGAGCGCAGCATTCAGAGAAACAACCTCCAATTTCCCAATTGTGAAATATGCCTTTATAAAAAGTTTTGCAAGAAATACATGCACAAAACTTAAGGATACTGTATAACATGGCAAGCAAGAGATAATTTAGAGGGTGCTTCGACTTTCCAAGAGACCATCGGTATGGGGTGCATATATTTATGACCGGCGCTTATGTTGGAGAGAATATGGTAATAGTGTAGAGGTACATATTACTTTTTAGCATTTAAGACTATCATATAAGCAATTGATATCAATCTAATTTGGTTAATTTTTTGTTTTCTTTTGAAATCCTTCCTAATTAGAAATATCGTTTAAGCAACTCAAGTTTCTCTTGTTAGTTTAAGTATTTTTATTGTTTAAGTATTTTATGGGAAAATAATTAATAAAGAATTAACAATAAATCTGTGGGGATATTTTAAACCCAAATGCACGTAATTTATTTAACAGAAACCTGTTGGACTAACATACCATATTTACAATTGTCTCTTATCTTCTGTACAGTAATTTTCATACAATAAATGTTTCTTACACATCAAATCATCAAGTTTATGTTGAGGAAACATGCCGCTAATGGGCATAATGCATAACTATTCATTACGCATACATATTATCAAACTGTTTCAATTTGCATTTAATTTCGCTAATGTTGACTTAACCAGCGTACATATTACCGACAATTGAGAAAACCACTACAGTTAATTTTTTGACAGGTACGCGAATATTTAACTTAAGCTTCGGATAATCTTCTGTCATCTCATACTCCTTTGTTTTTTCTTTGCATGTCGTTGGATTTAAAAGAGCTGCATGGATCGATCCCGGCTCCTGTAGCTATCTATACACATTCGATAAGTCATCTGAAAACAGAAATGAAATTACAATTTCACATGGCATTACGGCATAACTTCAACCTATGAGATTAATAAGCATAACTTCTCTAAAAAATACACACAAACGAGTTTTCCAGAGCATCATTATTCATTTACCGCTATTTTTGGCTAAGGATTATGGAGTTCCACCAAGCCAACGTTTTAATATTTATCTACATTTATCCGAACGTCCGTCCGCCTCCTGTGTATTGCTTTAAACTCATTTTACAACTTATAGTTGAAATGTTTCTCGGAAGTTCGGAGAAAAACTTTTCAAACAGACTGAACACTAGTGCTGTTGTTGTTCAATGTTCATACACATAACGTGCCTCCTCAAATTAAATTTTTCTGTGAAACCCCTTCCACATATATTACAACAAAAAGGTCGCTCTTGTGAATGCACTTTCTGGTGTTTATTCAACGCACCGAAAAATGTGAAAGCTATGGCACAAATTTTACACTTAAAAGGCTTCTCAGTTAAATGGCGTTGAACATGCTGTCTGAGATTTCCATTGGTGGAGAACTTCTTCTGACAGAGGTCACATTCAAATTTTAATTGACGGTTGTGCTTATGTATTTTCATTCAAATGCTCTCGAAGCTTCCCTTTTGTGAAACACTTAACCTGGCATAACTTGCAAATGTAAGGTCGTTCTTCAATATGAGATAGAATATGACGCTCCAGTTCACAGCTGACTGTGAAAATTTTATCACAGAACACGCATTCAAAACTTCCACAATATCCCTGGCCGTGTCTTTGTTTAGCGTGATTCTTTAGTTCAGCAACTGTTTTGAAACCTGTACCGCACATTTTACATTTTTCTGGTCTCCCTTTTACTTCATGTTGCCGAAAAACGTGGCGCCTGTAGCTGCTCTTGTCTGCAAATCGTACATTGTACACTTTACATTGAAATGGCTTTTTACCGGAATGAAGTACTTCATGTGTCTTCAGATGTGCTGTTTGCGAAAATGATTTGTTACACAGTTTACATTGATAAGGTCGCTCTCCTGTGTGAATCCTCATGTGAGCTGAAAGACTGCCTTTTCGTGTTACAGTTTTACCACATATGTTGCAAGAACCTGGGTTATCTTTTGCGCGTGCCATTTTATAGTTGTTAGTGTCCATTAGCAAAACTTAGGATTTACACACACATTTATGTAAAAGTTTCTATGATTCCAAAGTAAATCAGGAATTTTGGTTGATGAAAACTGTGAGCCGTGTGCTCTTGACGTAACATAATATCTAGATCCAGATCCTTTTCGAGGTGAAGACCACTACAAAATCTGATCAAATTTTACACCAGAGGCCACAAACTAAATTAAGTGTACGTTGGGTTAAAAACACTTCATTCACTTTCCGAAGCTCGCAAAATTTGTTTTTATACAACTCATTTGGAAACCACAGTTGGGAATCGTGTTTGTGTTGCTGCTGGCTTAGATGTCCTTCATTGAATTAACTGCTTAAATAAAAAGTCCCCTCTGTTGATGCTTAAAAATTGATATGCCCCCTGCAACCTAATGTAATAAAAATGGACACTGTTAAATCACGTTAATGTTGGAGCTTCAGACACAAAACAAAACACATCTCGTGCATGTATTTATTCAGCAAAAGACTATGTTTTGGTTACGGGAACTGTAAAACAATGGTATAAATTACAGTAGAGCTATTCCCCGTGTCGACAAACTCGTTCAGCTAATTTCCAAGCACTATAATATACCCACCCCACTTTCACAAGGGTTCTCTTCAGAAGATCGCTCAGCAAGGCTCCCACCACACCCACCAAAAATACTGACGATGAGATACATTGATAATTATACATTTTTATTCCTAAAATTACACAATTTAACTGATCGCTCCACAATATACATCTTGCAATTTCAATTTAACATGTTATATTACGAAAAACAAGGCTGATCCACACAACGACAGAAAAAAGTAATGTCTTAGAATAGGCAACCAAAGTAACCAAAAGGTAGTGCTGAAGGCATCTCCATCGCTTTGTTACTTCAAGCTTTGTTTCAGACTCCTTTGGGCAAGTCTGCATATACATTACGAGAGTAATTTTTCATCAATCATCCCAAAGATGGGAACGAAACTAAAAGATCAGACAAGACGAGAACACATTTTAAATGCTACTAATTAAAGTGTTCATTACTTAAACTAACGATACAGTACAATATAAGCACAATAACCTATCAAGTGTTAAATAAATGGATGCAAACAAAAAACCAAATCAGTTAAATTATAATTAAGACAAACAGCCTTAAAACTTTTTCATTCGGAAAGCCGGGGCGATTACTTCCTGATTTCCAATGGACTGGATTTGCGATGGGTGAGCTCATGCTTTTTGCAATTCGTGGATTCCGTGAAGGTCTTGCTGCAGAAGCGACACTTATATGGGCGCTCTCCAGTGTGGATTCGGATGTGACGCTTCAAGATAGACATTTGCGAAAAATTCCTTTTGCAAATTTTGCAGGAGTATGGCTGCTCTCTTGTGTGGATTCGCATGTGCCTGGACAAGCCACCTGATCTCATGAAATCCTTTTTGCAAACATCACATTTGTAGGCCTTCTCCCCGGTGTGAATGGAAATATGTAGCCTGAGCTCATTGCTGCTGAAGAAGGATTTCTGGCATAAATCACACTGGAGGGTTCGTTTTCGATTAAGTTGATGCGTCGCCTTATGAGATTTAAGACCTCCACGTGTTGACGATTCACGAGGACACTTATTACAGAAAAATGGACGTTCTTGAGTGTGCATCAGTAGATGGTTCATGTAATTGATTTTAGTGCCGGATTTTGCTCCACAAAAGATACACTTGAAATTGTCTGCGTATTCTGGATCGTGAATATATTTCATATGCCTTGCCAGCCCATGTTTATCGCTATATCTGACTTGGCAAATGTTACATTTGCATGGTTTCTTCTTGACGGCATGTCGCAAAACGTGATGTTTTAAACTTTGTTTCGATGTTAAACATTTAAAGCAAGATTTGCATTGAAATGGTTTCTCCTGAGAATGTACACTTTGGTGTTCCTGCCTGAAGCTGGCTTTTTTGTTTGAAGTTTTTGTCACATTTGGAACAACTAAATGGGCGCTCGCCAGTGTGAACTTTCATGTGAATGATTAGAACTGAAGTACGGCTGAATTCAGGCAAAATTCGCAGCTCAGTTTTTTGAGTTTTTGAGACGTCATCTCCTTTATTTTCTGAGGAGCGTTATAGCTTACTTCCGGTGCATAAAAATACACTTCAACTTGCTGTTGGACTTTGGTTCGTCAATTTATTTAAAAAAGCCAGCTACCCAGTTTTCTGAGTTATAAGTTGTTTAAATAATAGTACAGTTTATGTCTGTACATTGACCATCTCAAGGTTTTTGGAAGGTGTGCAGTCGTAAATTGGTCTTTCCAAAGTATTTTTTTTTCATTTCAACTAGAATTTGCACCTTGGGTGTCATTGTCACGTTTGAACTTGGAGACGAAAAATGACAACGTGTCAGTTTTAACTAGTACTAGTGCCTGTTACGGCCTATTGGTGATTACTATTAAAACTGATAGAATTCATGTAAACAACAACAGACTATCAGCATAATATATATACCTATCTGGCTAAGAACACATACAAATTAAAAAAAAAATGATTTTTTACTTCAACCATCCCTGCGTCTATCCTCCAATGTAATCAAGCTTACTAGCTCCATGCATTTGGTTACAAGGCAATGGAACGACATTTTCTGTATTAGCTTCAGTAAATTTGAGCCTAACTGGATATATGGAGTTCGGACTTTTGGTAGGATATATAGAGGTATCGAGAGTGATGCTCTTGCGCTTATGCATTGCAGTGGATGCATTGCTCGATATGCATTCTTGCGAGCATTGCTTGATAATGAGAAGCTTATGCCCGTGTTCTCAAATGGGAGTGACGTCGACGTCAGAGATGGATATTGTGTTTAGACTGGGAGAATTTTTCTGACCATTTTACATTAGGTCGAGCACAGCTTGCGTACACCTTTCGTTTCCATGTTAGTGTATTGACAATGAGTTAGTTCCCAAAAAAAGCAATAAATTGAGTAGCTTAAGTACATGCAACATAGTACTTAAGGTCAAATGTTTATGTGCTGGTTGTATATATGAAGTACCTTTCTGGATTTTGCTCAAATATAGAGCCAGTAATAATTATTGCTGACTATAGTCTTTATGCACATAACATAACACATTCAAAGCTGCTGGGAAATATGCTCACAAGCCATGTAAACAGAAAATGCATTTCATTATATGGAATGGTTTCTGGAGTGACCATCAACCTTTTCCATCTTTACTGACGAATCATTTTAAAAGAAACTTGTGTATTTTATCTCCAGAGTTTTGTTCTTGAAAATAAGCTTACATTGGAAATTAAAATTTTGAGTTCGAAACACTTCTCAAATTATCGTAACTTAAGGCTGGTTCCTAACAAAGAAAAAATAGCGTAAAACAAAAAAAACTCCATCAAGTACAATCGATTATTACAGTGACGTCCAACGCAAATCAAAACTCAAACAGTAAAATAAACGAATGGTATTGTGTCTAGCGTGAAAAATGGCTCCGTCGGCGCAACCAAAGCATTCCTGTGCAATTTGCAAAAAGAAGTTTCCAGTTCCAGCCAAACTTGATGATCATATGAGAAGTCACACCGGAGAAAAGCCATTTCACTGTAATGTGTGCAAAAAGTCGTTCACTAGCTATTACCGGCTCAAGGTTCACCAAACCATTCATGGCGAAAGAGAAAGATTTCAGTGTGAATTGTGCAAAAAACGCTTCATGTGGAAACATAGCTATCGCCTTCACGTTCTACGACACTCAATTCCAAAGAAGCAAATCAAATGTGGCATTTGTAGTGTAGCTTTTACTAAACAATCCTACTTAAACAGACACATTAAGCATAAACATGATCCAACAAATGAACACGGACAAGATTGCATATTTTGTGGAAAGATGTATTTTGGAAAAAGCAAATTGAACGATCATATTCATTCACACACCAAGGAGAGGCCCCATTTTTGTAAATTGTGCCCCGCTGAGTTAGCAAAAAAACACGGACTAATGAAACATATGAAAACCCACTTGCCCAACCAACCGAAGAATTTTTGGTGTGACATGTGCACGAAAAAATACATCGATAATTTCGCTCTTAAAAAGCACATTCAAAGTCATTTGCTGGAGAAACCGTTTAAATGTGAAACGTGCCATAAATCATTCCGAACGAAAGAAGGATTGAACTTACATCATAGATCCCACTCACAAGAACGACCATTTCGTTGCGAGGATTGTGGAAAGGGCTTCAAATCCAATGCAGATTTAATGAGACACACGTTGGTACACACGGGTCAGAAACCACACGTTTGTCCAATTTGCCAGAGGAAATTTTCCCTGGGGAGCAACTTAAAAAGGCATATCCGCATTCATAAGAATGAGTGACCGAACCACCAAGTGTCCAAGTTGTAACAGGAACTCAAGCACGATATCTCACCTGAAACGCCATGCAACAGTACATTTTAGAAACCGAAAACTTTTAAAAGTTAGAATTATACGGTATGCATTTGCGGACTGAATAACTTACAAATACAAATTCGTGTGATGTGATGTGAAGTTTTGATGAAAACATGCGAAAGTTTTGAATGTGTGTTCTACAATAGAGTTTTAATCTGCAAGCAGGGTTTCGAGCATCATACTCGTTCTCATATTAAGAAACGTCCGTGTATTTGCAAATGGCGTCTAGTTGAGTGTTCCACATAAGCGGTGCTTCGACGCCATTTGGAAATTCATAAGCCCGTCCGACCTTTGAGCTTTGAATGTGATCTGTGTCAAAAGAAGTTCTATAACAATGCTACTCTCAAACAGCCTATTCTAATCCATTTTAATACGAGGGCTTTTAAGTGTAAAATTTGTACAAAATCTTTCAGCGCAAACTATATTTTGAGACAACAATAGAAAGTGCATTCACAGGAGAGACCTTTTGGGTGCGATTTATGTGGAATAAGTTTCAAACTCAACAGCCACTTGAAAAGGAACAATGAGAATAAGCACACCCAACAACGACCATACTAGTGTCCCTGCCCATTTAAAAAGATTTTTTTTAAAACTGTGCCTATGACTAACTTGTCTTGGAGAGATATGTTAAACTACGAATTTTAATTTTAATTGAAGAAGTGTATTTGTTTGCAAAGCGGTATTCATCAAATATGTGTCAATGTACAGAGAGTACTGCAGAGTATAGTAATACGTTGCAATAACGATGTTCATTAAACTTCACCAATTTCGTAATGTACTCAAGATAAATACACTTTCTTTACAAGTCGGCAAAAAATAATTTCAAAGTTTGACTGTATGCTAAGGATTTAAGGATACGCAATTCGTCTTCTAGCCCATAATGAAAAATATATATGTATCATTATTAAATAAGGTAGTTAACTAATAAATCCTGTACATTTATTCAACACTCGAGATCAACAGCTTCATTACAGAGAAATGCACAAAGATATCATTTCACTTAAGGAGTAGTGCTTACCAAAAAAATAGGTAAGGAATGTATGAGCACGGCAGTAGTCATAGTAAGACACCGCACGC
>JAQGAG010000903.1:0-12195 GCA_034696835.1 Lepidocyrtus lignorum
TATCTAATTTTATTTATTTGAAGCGAAATCCATTGAATTAATTCACGAATAATTATGCAGGGGATCACCCCCATGATCATGGGGGATACATGGAACTTGGCTTGAAAGTTATGTCCATTAACTGGGTACTCAAAATCACGAGCTACTCTTTAGGCTCGCATCGACAAAGAATACATACTCATGATGAGTGATTCACCTCACTTAATTACTCAATAGTTTTATGTAGTCTTAAAATCATTTCTTGGTTTATTTGTGTCGCTTCCGCAATCACACATACTAAGTTGGAAAATTAACGACACATAATAGTACAGTAAACTTCAATCTACATCTGCAAACCTCTGGATTACGTTTGGATAACTCCGTCAGAGACCTTTTTCATATTTTATCTGGAGTCATAGCGCCTTCCTACTCCGCTCTATCATAGAGCTCATGAATAAGATAATGGCATCATATTATTTATAACTTTAACGCATTACTAAATGTACATTATTTTTGGCAAGAATTTAATTAATCCATTAACTTTTTACAGTTGCATGAGAATAATGGAGAAGCATGAAAAGTTATTCTGACAATTTTTACAACAAAGAGAAATACATACCATTATGCATACCATTCACTCTTTTTATCCTCCCTTCATTTGCTTATCTCTTATTCTTATCAAGAGGCTGGTTACTACCAATATACCAAGTCACCTGTGCTCGTCAACCCTTCTTCATCATTATGTCATTTGCATAGTGGTGGTGCTCTGGTTAGACTTCAACCATTCTTATCACCTCGTTCATTGGTAGCTTTGACTGTTGGTATTTATTTGTTGTATTGGAAATGGTGGGTTATTCATGGGGGCTGTGGTGCCCTTTAATGGTGGTGGTTTTTAGTAGCACCGTTTTTTGTTTTGAGCAGTATTGTTAGCTTGTGGTATGGCATGGTGGTGGTGGTGTTGAACGTTAAGATTAGTGAGATTTACTTTCATGAACATTCGAGCGAAAGTGAAGTGAATCAAGGTTGGTAATGTTATGATGCAGCTGTATGCCAAACAACATGAACAAGCAAAAGTGGAGCTATTAACTTTTAACTTCACTTCCGAGCCCATTGTTTTCTTAGTGCATGGCTCATACGTAAAAATATCATCACTATATGTGTTGCCGTGTAATATCCATCCACAGGCTTGATGATGATGATTTGATAACCGAGTCGTTACAGTTTTGGAGACCTCATCTCACCCTTCCAGTTGCCACTTCAATAACATTAGAAAAGACAAAAATCTGAAGTTTATCCTCCTTTCCACTCCACTTTCACTAGCTTCCTCTCTGCCACACATGAGAACTGGAACTTTCATGTGAGGGGGAGAATCGTCCCTATCATGATATAATGGTACATATAGAAACCACCACGGAACGGACCATAAATACTGTAAGAACAGAATCAAATCCCAAATACACTTTCCGATAGTTCCACCTTCATCATCATATCTCATATCTCTCAAATATCATTCTATAATATTCTATTGTGAGCAATGATGCTTGGTTCCATCCATTTTGGATTTCATGTTGGAACATGGTTCCGAAATGGAATAGGAAGCTGGGAAAAAATGGTTTCAATCTGCTATTTTTTTAGTGCTAATAATATCCGTACATTGGAAAGGTTGCTTATCATTTAATGGCCATATTTTTGTGAGAGTCTTGTCATGTGAAGGAAATGACATTTATATTTTTCCACACTGGAGCTACGCAAAATTGAAGACTGCAGTCGGAATTATTTTTTAGCTTGGATATGATTCACTTAAAGGAAAATCGTCTGACGAGACTGGGCTGGGAGTTAGGTTAGGAAAAAAGGTGGGAAGGAACAATCCAGCTAACTTACGGCTTATAATGACCAACTCCAGGTCCAACCTCATATATTTTTTTTAGCATGAAACTGCAATATTGTCTTCTTGTTGGAGACTATCCAAATGAAAGTGATGCAATAAAAATGTAGTTCAGCTTCATGCAAAAATATATTCCAAAAAACAGGCACAAAAAATAGCTTGGAAAGGGAACCATGGGAGAAGAAAAAAGCACGTCAACTTTCTCTTCCATTATTGCCACCTTTCCGTGGTATAATAACCCGAGAAGTTTTACATGGCTCTCAAAAAATGGAGCTAAAACGAGCAAAAAATAGTATGCAGAGTTCTGGATAAGTAAAGTCGTAAAGGGAAGATGCGAAACAGTACTGGTTTCATCATAAGGTTTAACTGAGGATAGTTAAATGTGGGGTGTTTATTTTTGTGTTTACTGCTTTTTATCCCGAAATTTTTACTTCATTTTTATTTCTACAGTAAAGGATAGTATAAGGCCTAGTTATGCTCACTGTTAACTGTCGATAAGATGATGCCGGCTGATTAAAATGAGGTTACGGATTTATGCTAGAGTTCTCTTTGTTTGGTTTAAATACGAATTTTTTATTAGTATTTTGCTCTTTGTATATTTTGGTGGCCCTTAAAAGGGCCGTTTGCTAAACAAGTCAAGTCTGTCGTCAGTTGGATATTCCGTTGGGCTAAGATAAGTTGTTGTTCATGAGGCTCATCTCCTTTCTTCTTTCTCCTCCAGTGGATGGAAGATCCTTCCGAGCAGCCTTGGTGGCCAGTTGCTTCCTTGGAGCCTTCCCTCCACTGGACTTACGGGCAGTTTGCTTGGTACGAGCCATTTGAACAATCAATTTTGGAGTAGAGCAAATGGGACGCAAGATGAACGCTTTGGAGTCTAATAACGGGAGTCAGTTGAACAACGATGATGATAAGAAGACGGAAATCAAAACTTGAATGAGAGGCAATTGACTTATGCTCTCTCTTTTTATAGGAATGCGTTGAGTTGAGATTTTGCAATAAAACCAACTGATGCACTTCTGCAGTCAGTCCTGTATTAGTCCTTTCTCCAGCAGGAGAAAGGAAAACGGAAAACGGATACGAGATACGAGATACAAGGCTACCGCACCGCTGTACTCGCTGCTCCAGCAAAGCATACAAAATGCAGCTTAGAGTGCCGCAGCTCATCATCAGGCACGTCCGAACTTGAGCTTTTTTGCTTTTCTCCACCCTCTCTCAATTTCAACTCAATTCTCAACTCATCCATTTGGTATAAAAGCAATGTTCATATTTCGGTGGAGCATCAGTATCAGTTGCAATTCTCTTCAGTATTTAATCAACTTTAATTACGCCGTTGGTTCATTTATTTGTAGTTTTTGTAGTCATTAATAAATTGTTAGTAATCAGTAGTATATTAAACTACGCCTTAATTCTACATAGGTACTTCCAAATTAAGGACCTACGCTTACTAATAGACGTGGGATATGATATGAATCATGAAAATAAATAAAATTAAATATCTCCAGTCCCGGATTCATCATCTTTCATTTTGAGTCGAAACCTATTTTCCTTCCTTTTAGTAGAGTTCTTGGGGTTTTTGCAACGGAAATAAAGAAACTTTTTTCTACTTTTATTCAGTCAAATGGAAAATGGAGAGATCAACTTGTCTGGTTTCTATAATACATTTTGGGTTGGGTTACAATCATTACCATCACTTTTAGACTTTCATTGACAAGTATTTCAAAGAGCTTGCCAAAGAGTGTGAAACGTAATTGGACGGATGACGATGGGAATTCATTATTGCATTTTGCAGCTAGCAATAATAGGAAGGTCAGCAAGATCAAGTTCCTTATCAAGAATGGCCTCCAAGTAAATTCGAACAACACCCTATGACAATCATTACGATAGAAGGATTTTATCCGGGGACATAGCAGCAACAGTCAAAATCAATAGTGGAGTGAAAGAATTAATGGAACAGGGGTGCTATAAGTCTGCTTGTGTTTTAATTACTAAAATGAACTTCTGCGGATCAAGTACTCTGTCATGCTCAGCATCTAGTTAAAAGTACGAATCTAGTTACTTAGATTTATTTAAAAATGCCCGTTAAGGGCCATTTCTTTGAGCCCACACGCTTTATATCCTTTGTATGCCTGTTTGATTCCCGGCAATGTTTTCCCCGAATGACTTGACTCCACTAATCCGTAATTGGTAATTGTTAGTTAGAAAAAGTGACACATGGATTAGCTTGATTATCGCAATTACAATTATTACATCATGTTATTAGGGAATGGAAGACCCCCTTCGTATTCGGATTCGGATTTGGCTCATAAGCATTAACCATGCTTGCTAAATAAAATCTAGTAGTCTTTGTGGATGGGTTCCTTACATTTTTTCTTTCTAAAAATTGTTGCACCTTTAGTGAGGTTTAGGAGGTTTCCAAAAACTTATTTACGAAAATTGCCAAAATCGTCAAATTGAAATTAACTTGTTTGGATTATTCTTTTTCCCAGTCTGACAATGCAAAGTCGTGATTTATGGAGCGTCTCAACTTACCCCGTCATAAAGCTTCTTGAGATTATCCTCACTCAACAATTCGTAACCGATGTTAGTCTTCATCTTTGTTAACTTCTCAAATGCTCGCTTCTTGTTTAAACCGCTGGGGGATCCTGTAAACCTCTGATGAACTTTCATGGCATTCTCATTGAGATATGGAAGGACAGATGAGAAAGCGCGTCATAACAAACACTGTTAATTAAACGCAAAAGTTACGCATTTAGACACAGTCCAAATGCATTCCCATAATATTCATGTTCGTGGGATGGTAGAAGTTTAGTGGATGTGCACGAAAAAGCTCGCGTGGCAGTAATATCTATTATGATATGAAATTATTCATCATATGTAATTAATTATTATAACTATTAATGACATTCACACATGTCACATTCCAATTATTATTGACATTTTATTACACACTTTTAATTTCGCTGTCTTCTTTCAAAAAAAAAATCACGTTTGCAAGTAATACGGCAACATCAGCCTGATAATTATGATGGGCTTGTATAAAAATTGGACTGTGGAGTTGCTCCTTCCAACGGTAATTAAATCCGCAATAATTAAAGTCTTTCTTATTTTAACAAACCTCCACACATTTTCAGCGCTTTGGAATGACGTCTCGCAAATTAAAATGACACATTAGCCACTAAACGAGCAGGACTGGGGGGATTTAATTTAAAGTTGACTGTTGTTCTGTACCATGTAAGTCAGGTTCGCATCGTCGTTATTTTCTCCGTTAACGTACGTGCCTAATCGGATGCGTTTGTAAGAAAATAAGAAGCTTTGTTGTCTCATTTTGTGGAGTTGTCAACCAAAGAACCTCGAAAAAGACCAAACATTCGAGTGTACGGGATGATTCTGAAATGGATGCGTAATTTCACTAATTTCTAGAAGAAAGCTTACAACTAATCCAAACTATTGATGCAATATATTAAAGGGGTTTTCAAGCACTCTCCAGCAGTAGTTGTATATCTTAGGTATATTTCTTGGCAGTTTGTGACGTTTACATGCTAATACTCACTTATTGTTGAACTAATCGTACAACAGCTACCGTGTAGCCAATAATAATATTATAACTAATAAATTGGATGTTTGTTGTTTTTAATGTTAATTTTATTTCATTGCTTCATCATCTTCAACTTATTTCTTATAGTTCATATTAGCTTATATCTACAAAACATAATAATTGGGTTCATAACTCTATTAATTAATTGATTTATAATTAGACGCCATCATCAGCCACCTTCTTCTCCGTCAACCCCCTTATCCCCCTATTAACAATAACAACCTCCGCAAGATAAAAATTAACAACTCTCATTTTTTTAAAATATACATCACTCCCACAATCATTACGCCTAGACTTGAACATCTTCCCGCACCTTTCCCCCAACGCTTAAAATCATCCCAAAACTTCCCATGAACCTGCTTCCCATCCTTCCTATTAGACTCCTCCCAAGATTGAAGCATCCCCGCCCTCATGCCATCGCCAATATTCTTGCAATACTATATCTTTACAATGGAAGTACATAGTTGCTTGTTCACCATCCCTTAACTCATGTATACACATGAACAAACTGCTTACTGTGCACTGTACTGAAGTTTTAACTGTTCCCTTTCGCTAATTGCCTTATAAAATCCTACAATCTACAATCCTACAAACCCTATAAAATACTTATACAGCTAAAACCAACAATTTAATATATTTTATTTATATTAACATAGATTACTACCTTCCAATAATCAAACTTACAACTGTGAAAAAATAATAAACTTAGTACATATTACATTAATTAGACTACCATTCTAATTTTTACCCTGTTACACCTTTTACTTGAACTTTTTCCCTCTGGCCAATGCCTCCGCAAGAGCTCCCTCAGCGTTTATTGATCCATAGCCAGCTTCGTGATTGGGGTATATTTCGTCAACTCCAGTCACATCCTTGGAAGTGGTATCCTGAATCATGGATATCATTTCGGTTGGCTCTAAATATACATACTTTGAAGCATTTGTCGTTTTTTCCCACGAAATGATTATCGCAGTCGTTCCAGTTCACACAGGAGCTGCAATGGAGGTTCCGGTCATCTCCTCCCTTTTTAATTTATTTGTTGCGCTGGCAGCCATAACGGCATTCACGCCAGCTGCAAACAACAATCAAATAATCAGCTTACACTTTATTTAACCTCAATTACATTACACATAAGCCTGCACTCTTACCTACAACGTTTGGTTTTGTAGTATCTGGCATCCGACCGCCACGTGCAGAAGTGATCAGCACTCTTTTTTTTAAATCAACGGCGCCAACTGTTAAAAGATCTTCTAGATAAGCAGGGTAAAGTACCGTGGTTGGTGGAATAGCCCTTTGCAGATTTTCACCTGAGTAGTTACCCGCAGAATTAATAATATGAACTCCGTTGATGATCAGCGTTCGTAGTTTAACATCGAGCCCCTTCTGACCCAAGTCGATTTTGTCGTTCTGGATAATGATACACAGAGAAAAAGAAAACAATGTAACGTTTCAATTAGTTTTTTAGACAGTTGAGTTTATTAGTAACAGATTTTTTGTAACAATTGCACTTACGGTGTTGATTGACATGTTCAACGCGTCAGGTCGAGCTGAAGGGTCCGGAGAGTTCCCTTGCCCATCCCATGGGGCATACATCCAACGGAGTCCTCTGCTTATATCAATATCCGACCCCTCTTCCTTGTCATTTAAAACTCTCGCCATCCTAAACCTAGCGTTGGGTGCTGCTCCTATTTTTTTCCCGACCAACAATGACCTGTAACAATAACAAATAGCAGCACAATTTCATATTTAATAATTCCAACAAGATTTAAAAACTTGGCAACACAATCTATAGCAGACATACACAATAGCTGACCCATGTCCATCTGGATCCACCGGAGTCTGACTTCCTCTTACGATGTCGATCCAATGCCTGGACGCCGCCTCTTTCCCTTGGATTCAATATGATCGGCTAGATATCCAGTGTCTAGTATTCCTATGTACACAAAAAATATAGTCACCCTTTGTTATTAGAGTTATTTAATTCTAATGATGAGGAGTCATCATAACTTTATACTTTCTTATTGTATGACCAATGACTCACCTATTACAACATTCTCTCCTTTGTTGCCGCCTTCGGCTGCAGCCCAAGCATTCGGAAGCGATGCGTTAACCAACGGATACGGAATTCTGGAATCGTCGTTTCCCCGCTTACTACGTTTGCTACCTTGTCCTCCGGCTCCCTTGGAAAAGGTCATCACCGGCCCTTGGAAACTTTCGACTTCCTTCAGTTCAGCTATCTTTGTGGCCACATCACTCGATACCCTAGCAGTAACTAACGTATTAGATAGAAACAAATGTTCATATTGGACTCCACTATTGGCGAGAATCTCCGCTGCCCCCTTCTGCGAATCCATGCTTAATTTCTGAAGTGCTTCAAAGTGCTTCAGGCGCAGCTTCTCCACAGAACCCCTTGCCTTCCCTTTCATACTTTTTTCAAACTTGTTGTTGAGCTCGTCCACAGTGGCATTGAATATTACTCTCAGCTCTGGGACCTCCTCGTTCCCCCTCACAAGTCTCTTCAGATAGGCATCCATCTTTAACGTAGGGTCTTTAGGTGGTTGCGACCAGACCCTTGACTGGAGTCCTTCCCTCCTTATAGGCCTCCCTCCACTGGCGGCTGTCTTTGCTGCACTACTCTCTGCCATCTCTAACACCGGGCCTTTTACTACACACCTTTAATAAATTGACAATGTTCGAAATGAGTATCCTTCACTAAACTTTCACCGCCCAGAACGAGAACCTCTCACCAAACTTTGGTAATAGTATGTTAACAGTTAACTGTCCGTTAAATTTTAAACTGGAGTAAATATTAAATCCAATTAGGATTTCACTTATTCAATTTAACTGATCAGTAATTGAAACTCTAAAATTAGGATCATCACAAAGATTCAACAATTTTCAGCACACACTGCTACACTCTCTCAAACCTAAATTGACCATGCCGACGAAAACCCAATCATCTCACAACCAAACGCATGCACTGCCACAGTTTAAATTTCGCGCATATTTAAAAGAAAGGAGAAAGTCACTAGTCATTGTCTGATACCGCTACGCTAAAAATCCTTTCGCAGACTTTCATAAGAAGCATCGAACTCGGCATTACCATTTTTGACCCCATTCTCCCTCCCATTCTCCTTTCTCTAGCCACTTTTTACGGCAAAAAGTTACCTATATTGCATCATTACTGACGTTCCTCATATGATGATGCCCATGAGCTTCTATGAATCGATAAAAGGGATGCATAATTGGCTTTCTGTTCTTACATGTACACAACACGGCTACCAGTACTTTTCTTAGAAAAATGCGAGGCTCGTAGATCAATTATAATTTGTTTTTTATGATAGGTGCAATTCTAAATAGTTTGTATCCTAATAACGTTGTATTTTTTATGCATTTGTTCGCATCTGTCATCTACGTGGATGGTTTGGATGGAAGAATACAAAATTGAATGGGCGCAGCTGTATTCGAAGTTTATGACTAACTAAAGTGAACTGCATGAAATGTAAAAAAAATGTTTTGCTTTGCAGTTGGAGCCGTAATAAAGACGGTTTGCATTTATTTGCCTTATAAAATATCAAAAATATGATTTCCGAGTTTGTAAAATAACGATGACGATGATGTTCCCATTCCTATGAATTCAGTGCAAATTCGCACATGACAATAATAATTATTTTATTCTCTTGGCCGTTCAATCGCCGACTATACAAAATCTATTAGTTCAAGGAAATTTTGAGTATAAAGAGTGGGTTTAATAATAAGAGAGGAAATGTGAAAATCGTGTCCTGTAGATAAAGGAGCACTTAGTTAATCGAAATTTATGAGGATATATTGATTTGTTTTAAACTTGTTCATTTTTGCATATTCGCGTTTATTATAAGCCACTGACACGACCATAATTTTAGATCCCTTAGATCATACATTTTGCTGCCATAATTTGCCAAATCGTTTCATTTCTTAACCCCACACACACACACCAAATCCCCTTGACCAAAGTGAACAAAGGACAGAAATATATATTCTCAATAAAGCATTGTCAAATCCTTACCATCCATCTACCGGTAAATTGCCCCAACCGGCAGCAAAACGCATTAGTAAATGAGAAGAGAGGCTGGCAAACAAAGGAGAAACCTGCTAAACCTACAACAAAACTCCATCGCCACACCATACACAACTGCATAGCTCCTCCTATTCAAGCACCTAAGATTCCACAACCGCACGCATCTCCAGGGAAGTGCTATAGCCGGCTACTTTAACGTACAGTGGCGTGACTTGAGAGTGCATATACGCTTAAAGGATTGAATCCATCGCTTTAATTACTACATGAAATTTCAGATGCGGACTGCTCTATGCATTAGTATAAACTGGACTGAGTGAAGAAGCCAAAGTTAGTACGTATAATTCAATATTTTATATCAATTATTTTTTATTTATTGTTAAATATTGGGAAATGATTTGCTGTTCATAGTCCCCTGAAGCTATTTGATACTGGCATTTGAGTCCGTGGCTCTACCGGTTCTGGAAGTTGAGAACATGTGTCCGCTGAAAGTAAAACAACGACATGTTAGCTATTTTCAATATTTTTTTAAAATTATAGTCGTCTAATGAATTATAATTGTATTGGATATTATCTTTACATATTATGAGGCCCACGAGGACGCAAATGACAACAATGTTCGCCGAGATAACCATAAAAATTATCATGTCCAACGGCTTAATAGATTGAATGAGATTCTTAAGCCAGTTCCATCTTCCCTTACTGCAATAGCTAGCCTTCTTGTTGTCGTCAATATTCGCAAAACGGCATAAACGTTCTCTGCTCAGGTCTTGGGTTGATTGGATGAGGTGGAGTGTTGCCCAGCCCATTGAAACTCCTGGATAAAGCTTCTTCCTATTATGACACATAAAAATAAAAATAACATCTATTAAACAGTCGTCACGTATAGACAAGTACAACCAAATACAGAAATACAAAGACAATAATAATTCATGAATATTACAAGCTCACCATAGACTTGACTGGTCTGGGCGTGCCTGGGCGAGACGAACCGTTGTACCCATTTCCAAAGCTGTAAATAAAAAGATTGGAATACTTACATTAGTCAATTTTCGTTTTGGTTCCTAAATTACGTCACTTTCAACTTACTCCAATTCGCGGGGTGATCCAACTCTTGGGCTTATTCCTTGGAATGCTTCACCTCCAAATCTACAATAAACAATGGATGAGCATAAATTGTTTTGAAAAAATACTTAAATTTCCTTCACATAAGACTGGCAATTTTGACTTACCCCATTTGAATGTTAATAGCATTTCTTCCTGGGCTCATGGCGGCGACTTGGACCGCTCCTAATTGGACCGAAGTCAGGTTTCCACTAAAGTCTCCAAGACTAGGGCGACCTCCTGGAACAAGAACGGAAGAAGGGGTCCTCTTTGGGTAGAACAAATGGGATGAACATCCAGAAGACTAACATGAGGTGTCCGTGCTATTTAAAAAAATACATAAGTTGGAATACGGAATACTGAATGTTTTTCACATTATAAACTATAAATTCATAAAAAAAATTTTATAAGTGTTGCAGCTTACCTCATTTGGGATTGACGAGAGCTCTGGATGCGCCACCCGGCTTCCCTAGTTATCTAAACCTGCTGCTGCTGGTACACTGGAGTTGGTGGTGGGGGCATCAACGCAGATTGCTGCCTCATGGTTATGTCGTATACCCCTGGAGTTGAGAACGTTAAATAGTTCGAGATGCTGGAGTTGCCGTTGACAGATCCACTTCCACTGCTTCCACTTAGCATCATCATTCCTCGTGGAGAAATCGGCGTCTCTTCAAGGGCTTGGAGTAGTCCACGGAACCGGATCCCAGGGGAAGGAGCAGGGCTCTCCCCTCCTGAATACTGATACTGGCCAGGGAACATCTCGTATATCGTCTACTGGTAGCTAATTTAATTAATTAATTTAATCCTAATATTATTAACTGAACTTTAACTAACTTTAATTTAGTTCTGTTCCAGTTTAACTAACGGCGATTTCTTAAGTTAAAGAGAGTAGCTCAAAAAGAAAGGGCGTCACTCCAGTTCCAAAGTCAACTGATGAATGCGGAAGAGAAACATGAGAGAGTGCACTTAAGTAGAACTCAAAAAATAAATAAACGGGCTTCTGTTATTTCTCCAGTGCCTTTTTTTGTAGAACTTGTTCAAGTTTTGGATAAAAACAAGGAACCTTTCGTTGGTACTTATTGGCTCGAGAACTCCGGATAAACGTTCCCTTACCGAGCGACCGCATACCAACGTCACGGTCACTTTGTATGTAAATTAGTGTAGGAGATAAGAAATTGGAACTTTTCGTTGGTATAGAGCGATGATAAGGTCTAAGCTTCCGACCGTCATCGATAACACCATATACCAACCACCAATTTCACATTCACTTTGCTCTTTATGTAAATTAATTTTGGAAATAAACTTTACGTTGGTATATATGCTATACCGATGATAAGCTCAAAACTTCCGACCGTCATCGATAACACCACATACCAACCACCAATTTCACATTCACTTCGCACTTTATTATGTAAATTAATGCAGGAGATAAGAGAGGAACCTTTCGTTGGTACTTATTGGCTCGAGAACTCAAGATGAGCTTTACCTTTCCGACTGATGGTAAGCTCAAAACTTCCGACCGTCATCGATAACACCACATACCAACCACCAATTTCACATTCACTTCGCACTTTATTA
>JAQGAG010000904.1:0-12195 GCA_034696835.1 Lepidocyrtus lignorum
CCTGTATCCGCTAATGAATACAACGGGGATTAGTATGTGTACAGGCTACCTGTCTCGTAACCGCTCGCGGTGCTAGTTTAAAATACAATTATCACATTAGAAAACCTATATAACTAACTATCCAACAGTTCTAGTCTTCAGTTTCATCGCTAACTGCGTTAAAAACTGCTATAAATATAAATATGAAATGAAAAGGATATTAGGGGCACTGTGAGATCAAAATTTAGTAAGGCATTGCAAATGATAGGGAAAGGGAAAGTGCTTTGCTTTCACTTCCGGAGAGAACTCAAGGGGTCTTGCATTACCCCGTTCGGAACTGATAGGTTCCCCGCCAACCTTAAGTATTCTCTCTTCCAGTTTTCCTTCAAAAATCAGCAGGCCAGAGGCCCTTTTACCTTTCATCATTTCATTCCCGAATCGAATGACCTTGGCCTTGTGATCTCGATCGTTTCCTCTTATCATCGCCTCCGGACGGAACCTGCTATTGAAAGAAACAAACAGTCTCCCTTTTGAGGTCAACCTTCCACTTCTTCATTTGACCTCCGAAAAATAAGTTCATTGCTTCCCTCCTTTCCGTTGGGTAGAAAGGCAAGAGAAGTTGGGGCCAAGTTCTGAAGTTCTCATCAATCAGCGTCCCTGACCCCCATATAGTCCATTAAAGGTAAGTCAGTTCTTCTTCTAATCAATTAATTTAATGGTCAGTATTTAAATAAGAAGGCACCCTTTACCCTTTGAGTCCCCCATTTTATAACCAATTATCATCATCACTATTTTGTGGAATTAATTGGGGCCTTTTTTTATTTATTTCTCCAGCTTGATAAGAGTGGACTCCATCTCAGGATCAGATAAGGAAAAACGGACATAGTGACCATGTCTGACATGAAAAAAGTAGGAGTCCGTGTTGGCCTTGGGGAGAAGCCGGTTCGTGACGGAAGCTTTAAGGATGTGGAGCAGTTGGTCAAAGCCCGAAAGGAGGCCCTGGAACAAAAACAAATGGCTCGGAGGGCAGCATGGCAAGAACAAGTGAAAGCAGAGTTGGCTAAGCGTGCAGAGTACAAACGCCAAATGGAAGGATCCACTCGAAAACAGATCACGGATTGGAAGGATAAGGTGACATTGTCCAAGATCTCTGAGAAGTGGCGAAAGACATTTCGATCCGAAAGAGCCCAGTTCCTATTCAACGAAACGCTTCCCATCATCTCCCAGTACAGGATTACTCGCTGGAACATCACCTTCCAGCAGATATTAGGCTGCCGTCTGGTCTCCAAAGAATGGAAAGATGCCATTGACAGCTCACTCTCCATCAGTTTTGCACATAACCACGAATTTTACTCACGGGCTAGCGGAGATTCGCATTGTTTAGAACATGAAGATAGATGCAACATCCGGTTTGACTCGATGAAGGAACTAAAAAGCTTCAATCTGAAGAGTGATCGAGAGTATCGCGGCATGAATCCCTTTCCCTTCCGCAAACTTTATATTGGCAGCCTACTCACTGGCGACAAAGGAGTCGTCCTTGGACCGCAATACTGGATTGAAATGACCAAGCTTCTTCAACGCTGGGGAAAAGAGATATGGATGGCTAAATTTGTATTTGAGGATGGAAGCATTGAGATGATGTACGAGCTCCTTATCAAATATCTCAGCTTGATGCCGAATCTCCAAGAACTGTCCATTTTGGAACGTGATCGGAGCCCAAAGATTGGAGCTTGCAGGTTGAGAATTGTTGGAATAGATGTACACGCCCCATTGAAATTGAGAATGAAGCGGAAGCCCCTTCCAGAACTGCCCCATCTGCGCTCAATTTACTTTTACAACTCTTGCCCTGCTCCATTGATTGAAGCTGCGTTGGTGAAGTACAGGGACATCGAGTCCTTTGAAATTCCGGGATTTGACGACTACTCTGACGTGGATCTGGGAAAGTTGGTGGCTAGGAAGAAACTTCTCTTCACAACGTATTGCTGCGAGTACTCTATTTCTAGAAGAATAACCAACTGGAACTACCGGTTTCCTGCACTGCAGGAATTGAGTCTAAACTATTCTCAAACAGATGAGGGTCCAGAGGTTGCGAACATCTTCAAAACTGTGAACAGCTGCGGTTCCACAATACGGCGACTTCGATTAAGGTTCCATTTTAGAGTGCCTGATTGGAAGCTGGGACGCGACTGGCGGGATCTGTTGCCCGCTGGGATGAAGTTGGAGCTGCCCCACCTGGAGTTGTTGGACCTCGGAGTGGAAAGATCAAAGATAACGGATGTCGACTTTTTGCTCCCATTGGCCTGCTTGAAGGAAATGACTTTCTATTATCATACGATGGGCTCGGATGCGTCAGCAAAGGACCGAAGTGGAATCCTCCAGTTTGCAGAATACAGGGACCGCCTGTACGATTCCAATATTTGGAAGCTGCTCCCAGAAATTAAGCTCGTCACCATCAACACCGTTCCCTTTGTTGGAATACCGGAATGGTATACGGCCAAACCAGCCACCACTCCGTACAGCAGGGATGGATATCGACAGTACCAGCATGGCAGCGAACAGCACAAGATGATCATGTCTGACATGCTGGAGGCGCAGGTGAACCTTGAAGACGGCGCAGGAGAGAAGCCGACCCGGGAGGAAAACTCAGATCCCGTTCTGGCGCAGTTGGTGAAAGTTCGGCAGGAGGCCTTGAAACAAAAGCAAATGGCTCGGAGGGCAGCATGGCAAGTGGAAGTGAAAGCAGAGTTGGAAAAGCGAGCAAAGCCCAAGCGACAAATCAAAGGAATCCTTCGAAATCAGAACTCGGAAGAAAAAGATAGGCAGACACTGTCCAAGATCTCTATGTACGCTAGAAAGACTTTCCGTTCTGAAAGAACCCAGTTCCTTTTCAACGAGGTGTTTCCTATTCTCACAAGGCGCAACGACATCTTTCCCGAGGTATTATTGACATGCCGGCTGGTCTCCAAAATATGGAAAGATGTCATTGACAGCTCGGTCTCCAGCACATCTGAACATCTCCATGAAATCTGCGGACAACCTCAGCCTAGGCGTATGTGGCTCAACATGTTCAGCTCGGTGAACGAACTGAAGAGTTTTAATGAGAAGAGTGAACAGGAGCATCGCAGCCTGAATCCCTTTCCCTTCCACCAACTTTATATTGGCCACCCACTCACATCTTCCGAGGAGTTTTTCCGCTTGGGATGGAACTACTGGATTGAAATGACAACGCTCCTTCAACGCTGGGGAAAGATGATATGGACGGCTATTTACAAATTTGACAATGGTTCCATTGAGATGATGTACGAGTACCTTGTCAAGTATCTCAGTTTGATGCCCAACCTCCGGGAACTTGTCATTTTGGAACGGGATCGCAGTGGGAATTTGGAAGCTGAGATGTTGCGAAGACTGGGAAAAGATGTATATGGTCCATTGAAATTAAGAATGGAGCGGAAGCCCCTTCCAGAACTGCGGCACCTGCACTCAGTCAGTTTGGGAAACCTTACCCCTGCTCCATTGGTTGAAGCTGTGTTGGTCAAGTACGGAGACGCCTTGCAGACGGTAAAGGTTGAGGGAGCTGGGTTTGACAAGTACTCTGGAGAATATGTGGATCTCGGAGAGTTTGTGGCTGGGAGAGAACTTCCCCTGAAGAAGTACTTCTGCGAGTACAAGGATGCCTCCCGGATAACGGACTGGAGCTTTCAGTTTTCTGTACTGAACGAGCTGCGCTTAGACTATCTCAATGTGAAGGAGGACGCGGAGGTCGCGAACGTCTTCAAAACTGTGAACAGTGTCGGATCTACAATACGGCGACTTCGATTAACGATCATGTTCGATGTGCCTGATCCGAAGGGGAAGGACGAGTGGCGGGATCTTATGCCCAGAGATGTCAAGTTGGAGCTGCCCCATCTGGAGTGGTTCGACCTCACCGTGGAAAGATCGAAGATAACCAATTTCGACTTCCTCCTCCCATTGGTCTCATTGAAGGAACTGGATTTATATTATTTTACTACGATGAGCTCATCGGTGGCGTCAGTGAAGGATGGTCAAGGAATCATCCAGTTTGTAGGATATGGGGACCGATTGTATGACTCCAATATTTGGACCTTGCTCCCAGAACTAAAGTTAGTGCGCGTTAATTCCATTCCCATCAGTGGGCCAACGGTAAATTATTTGCGCTGGAGGGAACCGGATTTGCTTGGCGTCATCAAGATGACCACAACTGTACATACCAGGGAGGGTTATCGGCATCATCAGAAAGGATTCTAACTATTTTGGCGGAGCAATTGGCTGTGATAACCGCAAAATAATCCATCACCACAAGTTGTAGTGTGTACATTTAAAATCTATTTTAAACTAAAATATTATATGTAACTTTACTTTTTTTTTATACAAACCGATTGTTCACTTAATGTTTTCTAATTATAGTCTTTGTCGAATCGTTGGTATATTAATTTTAAAAATGTTAAAATTCCTTTCGTGTGAAACCTCGTCATAACTCATTTTTATAATAAAAATACAATATTTTCCCCGGCTTTCACCAACCATACTGAAGATGTGAAGAAATTCAATTATAATTAATTGATATTAGTACTTGCACATGTGCTTGGTTTCAGTTTCATCTTTAACTTCTGTAAGAACTGCTATAAACCATAAACGGGATGAAAATTATCTTTGGGGCATTGTGAGACCAACAATAAATTTTAGTGAAATATGAGAAATTAATTTATATTTTTACTTTACTTTTTTACTCTCTTATCTTAAGCAGATAACCAGCAGCATATAGAAATAAGTATTTGCAAAATTGGTCGTAGCTTCAGCTTTTATCGCTAACTTTATTTAAAAACGGTCATAATTAGGATGAAAATGATATTGGGGGTACTGTGCGATCATGAGAAAACGATTTGGGGGGGGGAGTAAATTTAACGGACTGGAGAAAGCAAGCTTATTGCGGTCGGTGGGTAACCAATGAGAGGAGGTAATTTATTCAGTGACTTTCTCTTGGCTTGGGTGAGTCTCGATTTACCCCAGAGAGCTTATGGATGTGGGGTAAAATGAGCGGATGGATTTGCCCGATAAAATTAAAAATCCTCAAAACAGAGCAGTGCACTTTTTGTTTTGATAAAAAGTGAAAGCAGATAAGCATTCGCAGTCCAACAGCTGACAATAATAAGCAGATTTGGATTCATACGAAAGGATTGATTTAGGATAACAAGGTGAGATATATTAATTAACCATAGGTCAAAGGCTAATTAATTAATGTACAATTAAAAATGTTGTAAACCGGACATGGACAGTGGATAAGCCCTTCAATTTGTTAATTTGTAGAACTAGGTGAATTTGTTGCCTGCCATAGCCTTCCAGCTGGATAAGGACATGGAGTGGAACTCGGATAACGAAGGATCGGTGAGAGCAGCGGAGCAGAATGTGACCATATCTGACATGAGGGAGGTGGACCAAAGAACCGCTGCAGGAGATAAGCCGAGCCGTGAAGCAAGCTCTATAGCTTTGAAGCAGTTGTCCATAAAGTTATCCCGGTTTGACAGCAGCCGATTTCAATTAAAGAAAGGGGCTCCACATTCTCACCCAACCCAAGATTACTTCCTGGAACATCACCTTCAAAGTATCAAACTGACATCTGACCCCCAAACTTCGGGCTCTGCACATGAGGGCGAACTGCTCCCTGCTCCTGATGGTGAACTGAATCGCTTGGATTTGGAAAATTCAATCATGGCGTTCTCATGTGAAGACTTTACGTTTACCCAACTTCACATTGATGGTGAAGGCACCTTTGGATTACAATACTGGATTGAAATGGAGGGGCTGCTTAACCGCTGGGGGAATAAGATATGGACTGTTATATTTGTCTTTGAAGGTGGGGAAAGCGTTGAAGTCATGTACAAGTTCCTCATCAGATATCTCGGTTTGATGCCTAACCTCCGGGAACTGGCTGTTGTGGAACGGGCCTGCAGTGGAAATTTTGGAGCTGATATCCTGAAAGTACTGCGAGAACGGATGGATCCTCCGATGAAAGCTAGTATGGAGTCCCTTCCGGAACTACCCCACCTGCGATCCCTCCTTTTCGCGAGCTTTTCTCCTGTTCCATTAATTGAAGCTGCGTTGTCAAACTATGCCGGTACCTTGCAGTCTACTAAGATTGAAGGAGGGTCGGGATTGGGCAAGCACTCCTCTGGGGAACATGTGGATCTGGGACAGTTGGTGACTGAGGAGGGGGAGGAGCTTCCATTCAAAAAGTACTACTGCATTTACACAGACGCTTCACGGGTAACGCACTGCAACTTCCAGTTCCCTGCATTGGAGGAGCTGCGCCTGGACTATTTCAATGTGAAGGAGGGACCAGAAGTCCAGAACATCTTCAAAAGCGTGAACAGCTGTGGATCTTCATTACGGCGGCTTAAGTTAAAGATAATGTTCAACAGGCGTATTCCCAAGTGGGGAAATGACTGGAGGGACCTGTTGCCTGCTGGGATGAAATTGGAGCTGCCCCAGCTGGAGTGGCTTAACATCACTGTGGAAAGGTCAAAGATATCGAATGTCGACTTCCTCCTCCCATTAGTCTCATTGAAGGAACTGACCTTGTATTATCTTTCGATGAGGTCAGATCCCGACTCGGCATCAGACGACGGAAATGGAATCATCCAGTTTGCAGAGTACAGAGACCGACTGTACGACTCCAATATTTGGAACTTGCTCCCACAACTTGAGCTCGTCACCCTAAATTGCATTCCCATTATTGGACGAGCGGAAAAGCTTGAGCGCTGCAGGGAACCGGATGTCGCTGACTTGGAGGACAGTAATATGACCACTAGAGCATACACCAGGGAGGGTTATCGACAGCATCAGCTTGACAGCGAGCAGAAAGAGCAGGACAAGATGAGCATGTCTGACATGCGGGTGCAGGAGCACCTTGAAGATGGCGCAGGAGATAAGCCGACCCGTGACGCAAAATTTGTTGCTGTTGTAGCGGAGTTGATCCGGTCTCGCCAGGAGGCCTTTAAACAAAAGCAATTGGCTCGGAGGGCAGCATGGCAAGAGGAAGTGAAGGCGGAGTTAAAAAAGCGTGCAGAGCTCAAGCGACAAATGGAAGGAGGTACTCGAAAACAAGTCACCAGCTGGAAGGATAAGCTCATTTTCTCCAAGATTTCGGTACAGGCCAGAAAGACATTCCGCTCTGGAAGAACCCAATTCCTATTCAACGACGTGTTTCCCATCCTAACAAAATGCAGCGACATTCCCAAGACCTGCCGACTGGTCTCTAAATCATGGAAAGATGCTATTGACACCCGCCTCTCCAGCACATCGGAACATTTCCAGCAAATCTTCAGTTATGAGAATTGCAGACAATCTCATCATCAGCCTATGCGTACATGGCTCAACTTGTTCTGCTCGGTGACCAAACTGAAAAGCTTTAATGAGAAGAGTGAACAGGAGTATCGCGGCCTGAATCCCTTTCCCTTCCGCCAACTTTATATTGGCCACCCAATCTCATCTTCCGAGGAGTTTTTCCGTTTGGGATGGAACTACTGGATTGAAATGACCATGCTTCTGGAACGCTATGGAAAAGAGATATGGACCGCTATTTATATATTTGACAATGGAAGCATTGAGATGATGTACGAGTACCTCATCAAATATCTCAGTTTGATGCCCAACCTCCGGAAACTTGTCATTTTGGAACGGGATCGCAGTGGGAATTTGCAAGCTGATGTGTTGAGAAGACTGGGAAAAGATGTATATGGTCCATTGAAGTTAAGAATGGAGCAGAAGTCCCTTCCGGAACTACCTTATCTGCACTCACTCATTTTGGGAAACCTTACCCCTGCTCCATTGATTGACGCTGTGTTGGCGAAGTATGGGGACGGCTTGCAGTCGGTTAATATTGACGGGCTTGGTTTTGACAAGGGCTCTGGAGAATATGTGGATCTGGGAAAGTTTGTGGCTGGGAGAGAACTCCCCTTCCGGAAGTTTTCCTGTAGACTTAGAGACTCTTCACGGATAGCACACTGGAACTTCCAATTTCCTAACCTGAATGAGTTATGCCTCTGGTGTGGCAAGATCAAGAAAAAGCCTGAGATAGCGAATATCTTCAAAACTCTGAACAGCTGCGGATCCTTACGGGGTCTTCAATTAAAGATCGCTTTTGATATGAGTGAACCGCAGTGGGAGACCAAATGGCTGGTCGATATGTTTCCTGTTGGCACGATGCTGGAACTGCGCCACCTGGAGTGGCTCGACCTGATTGTGATATCATCGAAGATATCGGATGTCGACTTCCTCCTCCCATTAGTGTCATTGAAGGAGTTGCAGTTGACTATGTATCATCTAAAGAGCTCGGACGCCTCAGCAAAGGAGGGCTCCGGAATCATCCAGTTTACAGGATACAAGGACCGGCTCTATGACTCGAATATTTGGACCTTGCTCCCAGAACTCAAGCTCGTCACCATTCACTCCATTTCCGTTAATCAACCATCAAAGGAGTACTTGACGACAACTGTACACAACAGAGATGGTTATCGGCAGCATCGGAGCGATCCGGATCAGGTTATAAACTAATCCCTGAGCGATTGGCAGCTTTCACTGGAATGATCTTCAAATCAAATGTGGCATAAATGAATTTCTTTTTATCAAAACGATTGTTCACTTTAGATTGTACTAATTATCTGGTTTTTCCTTGATGAAAACTTTCTTAACTCGTAGATTTTACACGAAAAATTACTAAATTAAATTACTGTGTTGTATTGTTGTGAATTTTTTCGATAAAAATAAACTCCCGTTTACCGCAACTTATGCTATTCTAAGTTTTACGTTTATCTCATTCATAATCAGAACTTCCGGAAAGGTTTAGCTAGTAGTAGTTAGTAAGGTTAGTTGACTTTCACCAACCCTGCTTGGTACAGTACAGACAGGATGAAATTACATAGATATAGATTCATATATTTGCGGATTTACAAATTGCATTGGCTTCAGTTTTGTGACAAACTCCGTTGATGGCGATGACTTTCACCTGTCATACTTGATGATAAGGGATGATTTGCAACTAGAATTCATATTATTGGAACATTCTGTGTTTTTATTGTGCTAAATTATTCATATCTTCAGTTTCAACTCTGTTAAAACAGTCATAAATGGGATGAAAATTATTTTTGGGGCATTGTGAGATCAAGAAAAAGCAATGAATTGGGAAATGAAAGTCCTCCGCTACTCGAGGCAAATAGATTTTAAGATTGGCGACTTAAGCCCTTGCATGAAAACTAGTCAGAAAGTATGGCATGATAAGATTTAAAAAAAGGGAAAGTTATTATTCTCCCAGCTTGCTCAGCATTCCAATCATCCCATCATTCATAGCAAGTTTTTAGTGTTCTCGGAATGTAGATTACAACAGTTTGACAAACTGTATGTAGTTGGCTTCGGGTTGATCACCTAAAGTTAATTTTAAAACGGTCTTAAACTGGATGAAAAGGATTTTAGGGGCACTGTGAGATCCAGAAAAAAAGGAGTTGAAGGGGAGAAAGTAAATAATATGCTAAAAATATTGGAAGGAAAGTCGCTTCCTGCTTGGAATTAATGGCAAGTCCGAAGCCCGTTCAGTGGTGGAGGTCGAGTTTTGGTGGACTCCACTGAAGAAAGCAGACTTATCGATGGGAGGGATAGGGATGGATGGGATGAAAATGGAACGAGGAGGTAATCTAATCATTCATCGACTTTCCCTTGGCTTAGGTGAGTCTCGGTCAGCACCAACTGGCTTAGGTATAGAGAGGTGGGGTACCCTGAGAGCAGATGGATTTACCCGCGCAAATCAAAAATAAGTAAAATCACTGTAAAGTGCATTTTAAGCTTTCCCCTGGCAAACCAACAGCAGAGCAGCTGCTCAAACGCAGCGCAGTGTACTTTTGTTATGATCTGATCTGATAAGGTGAATAAAGTTGAAAGTAGAGCAGATAAGCATTCCAATTTCCAAGTCCAAGCGCGAAGGATAAGGATAAGCAGATTTGAATTCATTCGAAGGGATTGATAAGGTGGGATATTGATATTAATTTAAGGTCAAAGGTAGGACCTTTGCCATTCAATTTCTATATTTTTTTTATCATCATCAATCAATGCACAATAAAAAGTAAAAGCACAGTCTTGATTATCAGTGTAAGTGGATGAACAGTTGATAAGCCTTGTTGCTCTAACCGATTCATAATCGTGTACAGTTAGGTATCAGTTTAATTTATTAATCATTTCATCATTGTCCTTTTGTAGAATTTGATAACAATGAGCTCCAGCGTCTCCAGTTCTTCGTCAGTGACAGAAATGGAGCAGATGATGACCATGTGTGACATGCAAGAGGTGCAGATAACCCTTGAAGCCGGTGCAGGTGCAGGAGATAAGCCGACCCGTGATGAAAACTCGGATGCTGATGTGGCGCAGTTGGTGAAAGTGCGTCAGGGGGCCCTGAAACAAAATCAATTAGCTCGGAGGGCAGCATGGCAAGAACAAGTGAAAACCGAGTTGGATAAGCGTGCTGAGGCCAAACGACGAATGGAAGGGACCCCTCGAAAACAAGTCACCAGCTGGAAGGATAAGGTCATCTTCTCCAAGATTTCGGTACAGGCCAGAAAGACATTCCGCTCTGAAAGAACCCAATTCCTATTCAACGAGGTATTCCCGATCATCTCCCAGCGCAAGATGACTCCCTGGAACATCACCTTCCAGGACATGTATAACTGCCGGCTGGTCTCCAAAGAATGGAAAGACGCCACTGATAGCTCGCTCTCCGCCAGCTTTGCACATTACCACGAATTTTTCTCACGAGCTCGCGGAGATCAGCATTGCCGAAAACATGAATATAGCACCATCATCAGTTTCTACACGTTGAACGGGCTAAAACGCATCAATTGCGAGAATGAAGGGGGCTATCGCGACATGAATCCATTTCCCTTCCGGAAACTTTATATTGGCAGCATACGGACACTCGAGCAAGGAGTCAGTCTTGGACCGCAATATTGGATTGAAATGGCCAAGCTTCTTCAGCGCTGGGGAAAAGAGGTATGGATGGCTAAATTTATATTCGAGGATGGAAGCATTGAAATGATGTACGAGTACCTCATCAAATATCTCAGCTTGATGCCCAACCTCCGGGAACTGTCCATTTTGGAACGTGAGCGCAGTGGGACTTTGGTGAGAAAACTGCGAAAAGATGTACTCGGCCCATTGAAGTTGAGAATGGAGCGGAAGCCCCTTCCAGAACTGTCTCACCTACGCTCAATCGCTTTTTCGAACTGTTCCCCTGCTCCATTAATTGAGGCTGCGTTGGCAAAGTATGGGGACCAATTGGAGTCCTTTGACATTGCGGGATTTGACAATTACTCTGATGGATATGGGGATCTGGGACAGTTGGTGGCTGGGAGAGAACTTCCCTTCACAACGTATTGCTGCGAGTACTTAAATTCTGCCCGAATCACCCACTGGAACTACCGGTTTCCTGCACTGCAGGAATTGAGCCTAGACTATGCTTATACATATGAGGGGGCAGAGGTTGCGAACATCTTCAAAACTGTGAACAGCTGCGGCTCCACAATTCGGCGACTTCGATTAAGGATCCATTTCAACGTGCCTGATCCGATGCCAGAGAAGGATTGGAGGGACCGGTTGCCCGTTGGGATGAAGTTGGAGCTGCCCCACCTGGAGTTGTTCGATCTGTGTTTGGAAGCATCAAAGATATCGAATGTCGACTTTCTCCTCCCATTGGTTTCCTTGAAGGAAATGACTTTCTATTATCATACGATGGGCTCGGATGCGCCAGGAAAGGGCAGAAAAGGTATCATCCAGTTTGCAGGGTACAGGGACAGGCTGTATGATTCTAATATTTGGAACTTGCTCCCAGAAATTAAGCTCGTCACCATTCATTCCGCTCCCATTGTTGGAATAACGAAATCGCAGGTGGCCACCACTACGCATACCAGGGAAGGTTATCAACAGCATCAGCATGACAGCAAACAGAAAGAACAGCACAAAATGACCATGTCTGACATGCTGGAGGTGCCGGTGAACCTTGAAGACGGTCCAGGAGATAAGCCGACCCGTGACAATAACTCAGATGGTGTTGTAGCACAGTTGGTGAAAGTTCGAGAGGAGTCCCTGAAACAAAAGCAAATGGCTCGGAGGGCAGCATGGCAAGAGGAAGTGAAAGCAGAGGTGGATAAGCGTGCAGAG
>JAQGAG010000905.1:0-12170 GCA_034696835.1 Lepidocyrtus lignorum
AGGAATTGGTTTTCGTTTCAGCTTTCGGGTATTTTGAATATCGTAGGTCGTTTCGAACAACGTAGATAGTTGTGATGGAGCACTTTTTGTGGTCGATTTTGAGGGAGAATTGTGCGCTGAGGAGGGGAATTAGTGTTCCGAACAAAATGGGTAGTGTTGAGAGGATTTGGTTTCGAATCATTCGGCAAGATGGATTTACCATTACAAATTTCTCTAAAACTCTAAATTTATTATAAATTTCAAATAAGAAATATGGCGTGCCTTAAGTATTGAACATAGAGAGGCATTATGAAAGCAATTAATGTTTCTTAAAAGGTTCACAACAACAACTTATGAATTTGCTTTAGGATTGTTTGTGGATTTTATACCACGAATAACTGTTTTCGCTAAATTGCTATTTAAAAATATTGATTGACTAATATATTATGCGATGTTATTACTTAGGCATATCTAATTTCCTGTTATTGGAACGATCAGCCAAATGTTTGCTTTTTTACATTATGTTTAGAAATGGATATAAATTGTGTTTACTAGGATCGTTTAGCTACACAGTTTTTTTTTCTAGAAAATAGAATTAATTAATTTTGGATGTAACCCAGACGAGTAAGACGTCTTTATTGATTTTTAGTCACTCATGAGACCACTGAATTCTACAAGACATGCTATAAAGACATAAAGTTATATTATTATAACCGATAGTAAAATGATAAAATGAAGGGTTTTTGTTTTTAGGTTTTCAAATTTTGATCATGTGCTAGGAAACCATACATTATGCAGCTAACTAGTGTAATGTACTTCTAACTTTAAGTTATACCATTTTGTACTCAATGAAAAACATACCCTGAAAAGATTGAAATCTTTTCATTTCAATGCAATTCCATACGTTTGTGGTGGAAGGGGGGAAAAGTAGTAGAGTTAGAGAACTTTTAAAGACTTACTTGGAAGGAATGCATACATATTTCATCAACAAAAAACAATCGAAGTCGATTTATCTTGACCAAAATCAGCAAAATATTTCTCCATTCTCTCCAAACAATAAGAACGGCTGCTGGTAGATATGGTTTTGAATAATACATTTTTCCTTATCCGAGTATTGGAATTCCCAAAATAAAAATAAAATCTTTGTTTTTATAAACTTTTTGTTCCAAATAGCTCATATTGCAAGTGAGACCCTTGTGCAGGATGTTTATTCCAATAATCTAAATTAAGACCATAGCAAAACCACAAGAACAACATAATTCACTACATATTTATGTTGGCAGGTAGACGTCACTATTTTACCTCATTTACAAAGTTCAATGAAAATAGAGTCGTATACATAGACATCAATTCGAATCAAATATTTGCTGAAGTAACCCAGACACTCATTGTTAAAAGTTTTAACAGTTTCATTGGTTGTGCTTTAATTTTCAAAAAAGTACAAAAAATAGATGCGAAATTGTATTACTGAAAGTACAGAAAGGCCCACTTTTCATGCTCGCAAATGGTAGTATTGGCGACAATGCTCATCCTCGTTTTTGCCTTGCTTTCTGCACAGGTGGATGAGCAAGTTGGCCAAGAGGATGGGGTAAGGAAAATAATAAAATGATTGTAATTACAATGACGTACCTGTAAGTGATTTAAATTATAGTATAATTAGTATAATATTGAATAATAGTCAAATATTTGTTGAAAATTTAAATTTTGGATTTTTTAATCAGCGATTTTTCAGTGAATATGTAATTGACACTGATAGAACTGTAATCTTGTAGTTTTGATTTCAGCTATGTTATTCTATTATGTAAGTATAATCAATTTATTAATTAAGTTTAAGGTATGCAAATTGACTTGAAGCAACCCTACAATTACCCCATGAAATACAAATACATCAAAGCCAACCTCTGCATTGCGCATTGCGTTGGTTTGCATTGCAGGAATGAACAAAGGGAAGAGAGGTCTACTCCATCACCATCACCATCTAACCAACCATTGAGGAACCCCTTCCAGGGTCAGGCTAGCTTGCCTCGTCTCTCCTCCATCCTGCTCTTAAGAAATACGTAAACAAACGTCCTAGTATATTCCAGATGACTGGCTCGCGGCTGTATTGTATTGTTCAATGTGGGATTGTGGGTATTTATATTTGACGTGTTTTGTTTGCGAGACGAGGGAGTAGTCGAGCTATAAGTTGTTAAAACTAAAATCAGTGATCAGCTGATCAGTGAGTTTGGTGTTCTAATAAATATTAAGTTTTTCTTTGTAAAGTTTTAAAATTACTAAAACCATTTAACTTATCAGTGTATGGATGTTGGTTTTCAGTTCCAGTTCCCCTCCACGTTTGTCATCATAAGTCAGCTCACTCCACTGCCACGCCAACGGTCAACTGATAATTAATTAGTTGTGTAAAAAATCAAAGTAATGGGAGGGAGAGGAAAGCGGCCGAGCAGATGTGGTGGGGAGGGTCCGGCGAATAGACGAAAGCGCAAAACTGCAGCGGCGGCCATCCAAACTCGAAAGGAAGATGATAGCCCTCCGAATTCGGATATCGATGAACCTCAACTAGAAGACATTATCAAGATGCAGCTAGACTTGGACTCAAAGTCAAAGAGGAAGAGGAGGGAAGGAGGTTGGGACTCATCAATGCAGACTAGATTAAGGCGCCGAGTTGCCTTCGCCGGAAGCGAAGAAAGTGAGCCTCAGGTTATGGGATTCATCAATTCTCCTATCAAAGTGGAACCACAAGTAGACCCAGGGGAGGATAACATCCAGGAAGGAATGTTGGACGACCCCAGTTCCAATAATCAAAATTTGGCATTGGACCCTGACATCGACATCGGTGATGTGTATCTGATGCGAACTCCAAAAAAAGAATTTACAGTCGAAGATGAAGGCGTCGACGAGGAGGATTCCAACAAGCTGAATGTAAGTTTAATTGATAATTTTCTCTTCCTTAATTCTGACAATGTATTCTCTATTATTTTTCTGTCTAGATATTCATAGAAGAATCCCATTCCTCAAATGATTATTTAATTTTAATTGCAGAACCAGGAACCAAAGACGCCCAACTTTGATACTGAGGCTAATGTAGGAGGGAATGGCCATGGATCCACCTTCATACCGAAGCCATCAGAGGGGACAATTAACCTACCGGGGGAGTTGAACAGACGGGGTGACATCCGTCAAAATATATTGTCGAGGAAGGACGGATTCAATCATACAAAGATGGATGAGATTACAGGCTTGATGGAAGTAACTGGACAATTGGATACTGGAAAAGGGCGTCTGACAAACGCAATGATCCCCAAGCTGACTAGTGAGAATAAGCGGCTGCAAGATGACAACACTACCTTGAGGCGGCTCCTCACAGAGAAAGACGAAGTCATCCAAAAGCGAACTGGGGAAATTGAAGGATTGCAGGAAGATTTGAAGATTTTGGAAGATGACTCAAAAGCATCCAGGGCAGAGTTGGATGAAGCGAACAGGAAGATTGACTTGCTTCAAAATTCAATATCGGATAAGGACAGTGAGCTAACCATTTTTAGAGCAAGATATTTAAGAGACCAAGAACAAAACTCCCAGCTGCATCTTGCAGCCAAAGAAGGGGACGAGGAATCCGTCAAACAGCTGATTCAGTTGGGGGCTGATGCCAATGCCAGAAATAACAACTCAGAGACTCCACTTCTACTGGCGGCATCAAGTGGTGGGGATGGGGATGTGACCTTGAAAATAGTAAAGTGCTTGATTCAACATGGAGTAAATGTGGTTGCTACGGACGGAGCGGGACAAACATTCCTTCATAAATTCGCCTCGAAAAAAAATCCACCAACTTCCTCCCAATTTCACGACATTTCGAATTACCTCGTGTCGAAACACATCGCCAGCCTATTTAATATTCGGGACACGGGTAATGGTGCGACCCCAATTATGATGGCAGCAAGAAATATGAACTTGGATATTGCGACGATATCGCTTTTGCAAACAAATGGAGTCAATTTCAATCTAGTAGATAATCGTGGAAGGTCTTTCTTATTCTACTCAAAATTACTCGCCGACCCCAACGGAAATCTAATCATCAAGCACAAAAATCTAGCCCAGGCTATTCATGATAAGGATGAGGAGTCGATATACCATCTTGTCAATTTGGGAGCTGATGTCAATACGAAGTACCGTGACTCTGAAACGCCGCTGCACCTTGCCGCTAGGTCAACGAATAAGGCATTTTCCATCAACGCCATTAAGCTTCTTATTGACTCTGGTGCTAACGTCGAAGCGAGGGACGCGTATGAGTCCATATTCTTACACAGATTCTTTAACTGTGCTGGCAATGGCAAGCCCAGTCCATCACAAGTTCACGAAATGGCGACTTTCCTCATTTCGAAGGATCTAGCCCGACTTTTCAATGCCCCTAATGGTTCGCATACTCCACTTCATAATGCAGTGCAATATGTGGAGATCAAAGGAGCAACAATAGCTCTGCTCAAAGACAATGGCGTCGACTTCAATGCCGTTGATGATGTTGGTAGGTCTATTCTACATTGCGCGACTTGGGAGAACCGGACGTTAAGACTGATATCTGATCTTGTTGCAATCGGGGGAGCCAACCCAAAGCATTTAACTGGGCACTGCAAGAGCATGCTTCACTTTGCAGCTGAAAAGGGTAGACTAGACTTATTGAAGTTCTTTGTGGACCATGGACTGGACGTCAACGCACGAGGGTATTGGGGATATACATCTCTTCATCATGCTATTCATAAAAGAGAAAATGCCGTCAAAATTGTTCAATTTCTTTTGAGGAATGGGGCAAACCCTGATATTGTTAATGACGATGGAAAAAGTCCACGCGATATTGTTAATGAGGACCGACTGATCCCAGAGTCCAGGTCTGTCTCCTTCCCATACGGTCGAGTTCGCGACGCAGAACAGATTGCCGCCTGCTTCTCCCTTGGCTCATCATGTTAAATACTTGAGTCAGCCTAACCACAACAACAGATGGAAGTTATACCCACTAAATGGCCAGAGCTAATTTAACTTTTCATGGAAATTCATGTAAATCCCGGTGGGCTAGTATTTCAAGTTCTAATATTTATACTCTATTTGTGTTAATGATTATCCAGTTCCCGCTAATGTTCACATTTTTCAGTTTGTCATATTTACTGGTTATTTCAGTAAAAGAAAATATTTTTTATAAGAATGGTAACTATGTAAGTCTAGTTTAGTTGTAATATAAGTCGATATCTCATGATATTATGCCGCTAATAATAAATCTATTAAATCCGTTGTGTTTTCAACTATAAACTTGCAAGTAACGGATATTACTATATTGTTATCAAGACATTTTAAAGTGTGTTTTATCGTACTAACTGAAATGGCTTTAATGGAAGACAAGGAGATGTCGAGAGGAGCACATGTGTTTTCAATTTTGGCACATTTTCCAATTGCATTTTTCTCTTTGGAACCAAACCACTCCTTTAAAATACGAGCATTTCAATCCTTTCATCATTTGAGTTAGTCACATTCACGTTGCCGAATGCCAGCCCTTTCTGTGTTGTCGTTCAAATTGTAAGTTTTACCTATGTCAACATAAAAATATATTACATTGCAGATTTAACTCTAAATATTTTGGATGTCATTTATTACCTGATGTAGGAGTAAATTTAATAAGAACTGTAGCAAATTTGGAATCTATTAGCTTGGAAATTAACTCTGAGCATTAGCAATAGCTATAGCAGGAAGGGAACAAGGAGTCAAACTTACTTTTAATTTGTACCACTGACACGGGAACCACCCGCGCTGTACCCCCTGCAACCCCATATCAAACCCACTTTTTCTTGGTCATTTTTCAACGTTATTTTAAAATCTGAAATCCGTTTGTTGTCAAAATGATATAGAAGCCCACAAATTGCAATTGTTTGCAACGAAAGTCAATAAAAGGGTACATAAAATGCCGTCTCCTGGCTAAACCTTTATTCAGATTCAAAAATAGATTTCAGAATCAGATTCTACATAAAAAATCACAAAAGAAAAAAGTCTTTTAACCTCAGGTTCATTTCTATACAAACAACTTTGTTATATCTTAAAGATCCCTGCATAAACCCATGCGGGTAGTTCAATTACATAAATTGGAATTATTGATGCCATGTTGCCTGCCTCATGAAAGTTGTTTGTATAGAAATGAACCTGAGGTTAAAAGACTTTTTTCTTTTGTGATTTTTTATGTAGAATCTGATTCTGAAATCTATTTTTGAATCTGAATAAAGGTTTAGCCAGGAGACGGCATTTTATGTACCCTTTTATTGACTTTCGTTGCAAACAATTGCAATTTGTGGGCTTCTATATCATTTTGACAACAAACGGATTTCAGATTTTAAAATAACGTTGAAAAATGACCAAGAAAAAGTGGGTTTGATATGGGGTTGCAGGGGGTACAGCGCGGGTGGTTCCCGTGTCAGTGGTACAAATTAAAAGTAAGTTTGACTCCTTGTTCCCTTCCTGCTATAGCTATTGCTAATGCTCAGAGTTAATTTCCAAGCTAATAGATTCCAAATTTGCTACAGTTCTTATTAAATTTACTCCTACATCAGGTAATAAATGACATCCAAAATATTTAGAGTTAAATCTGCAATGTAATATATTTTTATGTTGACATAGGTAAAACTTACAATTTGAACGACAACACAGAAAGGGCTGGCATTCGGCAACGTGAATGTGACTAACTCAAATGATGAAAGGATTGAAATGCTCGTATTTTAAAGGAGTGGTTTGGTTCCAAAGAGAAAAATGCAATTGGAAAATGTGCCAAAATTGAAAACACATGTGCTCCTCTCGACATCTCCTTGTCTTCCATTAAAGCCATTTCAGTTAGTACGATAAAACACACTTTAAAATGTCTTGATAACAATATAGTAATATCCGTTACTTGCAAGTTTATAGTTGAAAACACAACGGATTTAATAGATTTATTATTAGCGGCATAATATCATGAGATATCGACTTATATTACAACTAAACTAGACTTACATAGTTACCATTCTTATAAAAAATATTTTCTTTTACTGAAATAACCAGTAAATATGACAAACTGAAAAATGTGAACATTAGCGGGAACTGGATAATCATTAACACAAATAGAGTATAAATATTAGAACTTGAAATACTAGCCCACCGGGATTTACATGAATTTCCATGAAAAGTTAAATTAGCTCTGGCCATTTAGTGGGTATAACTTCCATCTGTTGTTGTGGTTAGGCTGACTCAAGTATTTAACATGATGAGCCAAGGGAGAAGCAGGCGGCAATCTGTTCTGCGTCGCGAACTCGACCGTATGGGAAGGAGACAGACCTGGACTCTGGGATCAGTCGGTCCTCATTAACAATATCGCGTGGACTTTTTCCATCGTCATTAACAATATCAGGGTTTGCCCCATTCCTCAAAAGAAATTGAACAATTTTGACGGCATTTTCTCTTTTATGAATAGCATGATGAAGAGATGTATATCCCCAATACCCTCGTGCGTTGACGTCCAGTCCATGGTCCACAAAGAACTTCAATAAGTCTAGTCTACCCTTTTCAGCTGCAAAGTGAAGCATGCTCTTGCAGTGCCCAGTTAAATGCTTTGGGTTGGCTCCCCCGATTGCAACAAGATCAGATATCAGTCTTAACGTCCGGTTCTCCCAAGTCGCGCAATGTAGAATAGACCTACCAACATCATCAACGGCATTGAAGTCGACGCCATTGTCTTTGAGCAGAGCTATTGTTGCTCCTTTGATCTCCACATATTGCACTGCATTATGAAGTGGAGTATGCGAACCATTAGGGGCATTGAAAAGTCGGGCTAGATCCTTCGAAATGAGGAAAGTCGCCATTTCGTGAACTTGTGATGGACTGGGCTTGCCATTGCCAGCACAGTTAAAGAATCTGTGTAAGAATATGGACTCATACGCGTCCCTCGCTTCGACGTTAGCACCAGAGTCAATAAGAAGCTTAATGGCGTTGATGGAAAATGCCTTATTCGTTGACCTAGCGGCAAGGTGCAGCGGCGTTTCAGAGTCACGGTACTTCGTATTGACATCAGCTCCCAAATTGACAAGATGGTATATCGACTCCTCATCCTTATCATGAATAGCCTGGGCTAGATTTTTGTGCTTGATGATTAGATTTCCGTTGGGGTCGGCGAGTAATTTTGAGTAGAATAAGAAAGACCTTCCACGATTATCTACTAGATTGAAATTGACTCCATTTGTTTGCAAAAGCGATATCGTCGCAATATCCAAGTTCATATTTCTTGCTGCCATCATAATTGGGGTCGCACCATTACCCGTGTCCCGAATATTAAATAGGCTGGCGATGTGTTTCGACACGAGGTAATTCGAAATGTCGTGAAATTGGGAGGAAGTTGGTGGATTTTTTTTCGAGGCGAATTTATGAAGGAATGTTTGTCCCGCTCCGTCCGTAGCAACCACATTTACTCCATGTTGAATCAAGCACTTTACTATTTTCAAGGTCACATCCCCATCCCCACCACTTGATGCCGCCAGTAGAAGTGGAGTCTCTGAGTTGTTATTTCTGGCATTGGCATCAGCCCCCAACTGAATCAGCTGTTTGACGGATTCCTCGTCCCCTTCTTTGGCTGCAAGATGCAGCTGGGAGTTTTGTTCTTGGTCTCTTAAATATCTTGCTCTAAAAATGGTTAGCTCACTGTCCTTATCCGATATTGAATTTTGAAGCAAGTCAATCTTCCTGTTCGCTTCATCCAACTCTGCCCTGGATGCTTTTGAGTCATCTTCCAAAATCTTCAAATCTTCCTGCAATCCTTCAATTTCCCCAGTTCGCTTTTGGATGACTTCGTCTTTCTCTGTGAGGAGCCGCCTCAAGGTAGTGTTGTCATCTTGCAGCCGCTTATTCTCACTAGTCAGCTTGGGGATCATTGCGTTTGTCAGACGCCCTTTTCCAGTATCCAATTGTCCAGTTACTTCCATCAAGCCTGTAATCTCATCCATCTTTGTATGATTGAATCCGTCCTTCCTCGACAATATATTTTGACGGATGTCACCCCGTCTGTTCAACTCCCCCGGTAGGTTAATTGTCCCCTCTGATGGCTTCGGTATGAAGGTGGATCCATGGCCATTCCCTCCTACATTAGCCTCAGTATCAAAGTTGGGCGTCTTTGGTTCCTGGTTCTGCAATTAAAATTAAATAATCATTTGAGGAATGGGATTCTTCTATGAATATCTAGACAGAAAAATAATAGAGAATACATTGTCAGAATTAAGGAAGAGAAAATTATCAATTAAACTTACATTCAGCTTGTTGGAATCCTCCTCGTCGACGCCTTCATCTTCGACTGTAAATTCTTTTTTTGGAGTTCGCATCAGATACACATCACCGATGTCGATGTCAGGGTCCAATGCCAAATTTTGATTATTGGAACTGGGGTCGTCCAACATTCCTTCCTGGATGTTATCCTCCCCTGGGTCTACTTGTGGTTCCACTTTGATAGGAGAATTGATGAATCCCATAACCTGAGGCTCACTTTCTTCGCTTCCGGCGAAGGCAACTCGGCGCCTTAATCTAGTCTGCATTGATGAGTCCCAACCTCCTTCCCTCCTCTTCCTCTTTGACTTTGAGTCCAAGTCTAGCTGCATCTTGATAATGTCTTCTAGTTGAGGTTCATCGATATCCGAATTCGGAGGGCTATCATCTTCCTTTCGAGTTTGGATGGCCGCCGCTGCAGTTTTGCGCTTTCGTCTATTCGCCGGACCCTCCCCACCACATCTGCTCGGCCGCTTTCCTCTCCCTCCCATTACTTTGATTTTTTACACAACTAATTAATTATCAGTTGACCGTTGGCGTGGCAGTGGAGTGAGCTGACTTATGATGACAAACGTGGAGGGGAACTGGAACTGAAAACCAACATCCATACACTGATAAGTTAAATGGTTTTAGTAATTTTAAAACTTTACAAAGAAAAACTTAATATTTATTAGAACACCAAACTCACTGATCAGCTGATCACTGATTTTAGTTTTAACAACTTATAGCTCGACTACTCCCTCGTCTCGCAAACAAAACACGTCAAATATAAATACCCACAATCCCACATTGAACAATACAATACAGCCGCGAGCCAGTCATCTGGAATATACTAGGACGTTTGTTTACGTATTTCTTAAGAGCAGGATGGAGGAGAGACGAGGCAAGCTAGCCTGACCCTGGAAGGGGTTCCTCAATGGTTGGTTAGATGGTGATGGTGATGGAGTAGACCTCTCTTCCCTTTGTTCATTCCTGCAATGCAAACCAACGCAATGCGCAATGCAGAGGTTGGCTTTGATGTATTTGTATTTCATGGGGTAATTGTAGGGTTGCTTCAAGTCAATTTGCATACCTTAAACTTAATTAATAAATTGATTATACTTACATAATAGAATAACATAGCTGAAATCAAAACTACAAGATTACAGTTCTATCAGTGTCAATTACATATTCACTGAAAAATCGCTGATTAAAAAATCCAAAATTTAAATTTTCAACAAATATTTGACTATTATTCAATATTATACTAATTATACTATAATTTAAATCACTTACAGGTACGTCATTGTAATTACAATCATTTTATTATTTTCCTTACCCCATCCTCTTGGCCAACTTGCTCATCCACCTGTGCAGAAAGCAAGGCAAAAACGAGGATGAGCATTGTCGCCAATACTACCATTTGCGAGCATGAAAAGTGGGCCTTTCTGTACTTTCAGTAATACAATTTCGCATCTATTTTTTGTACTTTTTTGAAAATTAAAGCACAACCAATGAAACTGTTAAAACTTTTAACAATGAGTGTCTGGGTTACTTCAGCAAATATTTGATTCGAATTGATGTCTATGTATACGACTCTATTTTCATTGAACTTTGTAAATGAGGTAAAATAGTGACGTCTACCTGCCAACATAAATATGTAGTGAATTATGTTGTTCTTGTGGTTTTGCTATGGTCTTAATTTAGATTATTGGAATAAACATCCTGCACAAGGGTCTCACTTGCAATATGAGCTATTTGGAACAAAAAGTTTATAAAAACAAAGATTTTATTTTTATTTTGGGAATTCCAATACTCGGATAAGGAAAAATGTATTATTCAAAACCATATCTACCAGCAGCCGTTCTTATTGTTTGGAGAGAATGGAGAAATATTTTGCTGATTTTGGTCAAGATAAATCGACTTCGATTGTTTTTTGTTGATGAAATATGTATGCATTCCTTCCAAGTAAGTCTTTAAAAGTTCTCTAACTCTACTACTTTTCCCCCCTTCCACCACAAACGTATGGAATTGCATTGAAATGAAAAGATTTCAATCTTTTCAGGGTATGTTTTTCATTGAGTACAAAATGGTATAACTTAAAGTTAGAAGTACATTACACTAGTTAGCTGCATAATGTATGGTTTCCTAGCACATGATCAAAATTTGAAAACCTAAAAACAAAAACCCTTCATTTTATCATTTTACTATCGGTTATAATAATATAACTTTATGTCTTTATAGCATGTCTTGTAGAATTCAGTGGTCTCATGAGTGACTAAAAATCAATAAAGACGTCTTACTCGTCTGGGTTACATCCAAAATTAATTAATTCTATTTTCTAGAAAAAAAAACTGTGTAGCTAAACGATCCTAGTAAACACAATTTATATCCATTTCTAAACATAATGTAAAAAAGCAAACATTTGGCTGATCGTTCCAATAACAGGAAATTAGATATGCCTAAGTAATAACATCGCATAATATATTAGTCAATCAATATTTTTAAATAGCAATTTAGCGAAAACAGTTATTCGTGGTATAAAATCCACAAACAATCCTAAAGCAAATTCATAAGTTGTTGTTGTGAACCTTTTAAGAAACATTAATTGCTTTCATAATGCCTCTCTATGTTCAATACTTAAGGCACGCCATATTTCTTATTTGAAATTTATAATAAATTTAGAGTTTTAGAGAAATTTGTAATGGTAAATCCATCTTGCCGAATGATTCGAAACCAAATCCTCTCAACACTACCCATTTTGTTCGGAACACTAATTCCCCTCCTCAGCGCACAATTCTCCCTCAAAATCGACCACAAAAAGTGCTCCATCACAACTATCTACGTTGTTCGAAACGACCTACGATATTCAAAATACCCGAAAGCTGAAACGAAAACCAATTCCT
>JAQGAG010000906.1:0-12164 GCA_034696835.1 Lepidocyrtus lignorum
TAAATTGGATTCATTTTCTGAAAGTTTGAAGGATGCTTAGACAGTCACAGTTACAGTTTTTCCTTTGATGTTTTTTTTCCTTATGGTCCCAGCGGGGGCAGGAATATGATGATGATGATGAGATGAGGATGCGAAAAAATGAAAACAAGGAGATTCCATTATTATTATTCTGAAGCTGGGGCATAAATGGCTGGGGGAGAAATTTGGGCTGTGTTGTGTTTTTGCGAATATAATGCAATGCCACACAGCCACAGCCACCTCCATTCATATGCAAATGAACCAGAAGAGAAATGAAGAGAAGAGAACCAGAAGAGACATTTAATGTCTCTTTACCTTGTTTTGTCGCTTGTCTTGTGGAGCGAGAGACTTTGACTATCGGGATGGGATGAATAGGTCCAATTACGTTGGTGTGGGGGAGGTGAGTCTTTATGGGAAGGAGGGGTTTGGATTCAGAATGTCTGTCCGGCTGGTCAAGGGAAAACATTTAAGTTGACATAAAATCAGGAGATTTTGCGAAAACTGAAAATAGTCTGCTTACTCCGGAACATTTATGTCTGCCTGTCGGTTTCCGGGAACTCATTGGTTGATCGATATGACAAATATGTCCACTTTTATAAGATTTGAAAGCAGCAAAAGCCCATTTTTGCAAGTAGTTTTTGTTTGCAATCATTTGTATCAATCTAACTAACCCAAACATTTATGCTACGTTTTTTACGCAAACCACATCCGGTTTATCTCATTTCTTATTTATTTACTCCAAATAACAATACAAGTTTGTTGAAACCGCATTTTCAAAGCAGTTATCCTAGCAAAACCTTAACTTGCCTCTTTTAAAGGCGAAAAACGCTTTGAAAATTGCCCATAATACATCTCAATTAGCTCATTTAACCCTCTTCAGTATTCTCTATTGACGTTGGGGACATTGACAAGATGAATAGCGACGGAACGACTAACTACGTGATCATTATTGACAGGAGGGTCACAATCTCATCCACTTTGACTTCGTTACAAAAAAACATCCAATAACTCTTCCCAATCCTAACCAGCCATAAAAAATAAATAACGAACTTTGCATTTTAAAAAGGAACCAGTTATCCCCATTTCAAAAAAAAATATTGAATTTCTCTCTATCCCTCCACTCGAGAAAATAATTACATTTAAAAAGGTTTTCAGCAATAAGCCCAAATTTGGGATCTTGAAAAAATCTCATTATCATTATTATCCCAATAAAAAATAACCAACGACGAAGAAAACTCATGAAGGTCGCTAAAAGGTCTCGCTCCACCACCAACACCGTCACATCCCCGTCAACTTTGATATTTGGCTCATATGTCGAAAGGTGGATTGGATCGGATAATGAGCTGAGCTCATTTCCAACTTGGAAAGGGAGAAAAAAAGTGAAAGCAAATAGAATATTTTTTTCCTTCTCATTTTTTTTTGCCTTCCACCTCTCGTCAAAATAATTATAAAAGCCAAGCCATATATCTCCAACCAAATTATGTGAAGCTTAAGCAAGCGCTCCATTTTTCCATAACTACGCTTGGGCTGGGTCTCAAGTGGCTTTGCTTGGGTTTTTTTGGCTTTTCTTGGAGGAAATGGAGTGGAATGGAATTGAGCTCATGATCATGCTCACGCTTTGAACCTCCACAGCTTTGTGATGACGACGTTAAGGAATAATTACATTTTTTCCTCCTTCCCCAAAAATTATGCTGACGAGGATAGTAATAAAAAGTCAAAAGAAGTAGGCCGGTTGGGCCAAAGCAAAGTGAACCAACTTGAAACAATTTTTTTCATGAAGTATTTTCTTCCCCCATCAAAGGAAACTTTTCTTGGTGAGTGAGCATTTAGCATTAATTATAATTTTCTTTAAATATTTTTTTTGCTTACCGTCGTCATTATCAATCTCGTTCCTTCCATTGACGCCAGTACTGGATTGGCTCCCCCTAGCACTGGAGCCTCCCTGCTCCCGCTCTCCTTTCAGACGCTGGAAGAATTGGATGCCGAAGTCTACCAGGTTTGGGGGTCGTTCGAGGAGGTAGGCTATGGTGAAGTCGAGGAGGGTCTCGCGCAGCTCGTCGGGTACTCGGTAGCGGGCTTGGTTGGCCATTATGGGGGTTATCAGGAGGATAAAGATAAGATTAGGATGGAAAAACTTTGTCACTTTTTCACTGGTTAAGTTAAAGAGTAAATAGTGTTGATGGGAGTGGTAGGCTCATGTCGTTTATTTTTAGCGAGAAATTAATTGAAAATGGAGGGGGCTTGGCTGTCCCTCCCACAGGGGTAATTTCTTCCTTATCCGCCTCCAAAGACCTGCAATAATAAAAATAAAATTGAATTAAATTAGAAAAAATTAAGTTGCAAACTTTCTTATTTAATTATCATAATGCAACCTTTAATTAGCATTATTTAAAACTTATAATTAAAACATGTCAAAGCTTTTAATTATTCTCCTCAGCCCATTTATACAAAATTCTATTCAATTATAATTCTTGATATGGGATACATAATGACTGGCTGTCACGTCGTCCGCCACAGATAATTACCGCTCATCTCATGGTTAATTGCGTAACATTTAATTATTGGGCGCGCGGTTAAATTTATATACCGCAGTCATTTATCATTTCATTAAGACTTTACATGGCCTTTAATGCATTAAAATTAACGGAGACCAAGACAAGGCTCACCCACTCGACTCCAAACATACTCCGAACCTCCAAAAAACGGCATCTCCAAATTAAACCAAGTGGCCTTCCATGTCTCATTCTTTCCCATCCACATCATCAAATATATTTCCAGCATCTACTTCTTTTGACAGTTTCTCAGCAGCTGAAAACAAACTTCCCAACCAACAAACTATACTTCAGCTCATTTTTCCCCGAATAATAATTGATGATAATGATGCTGGTTATGCCAACGCTTATTCATGTCCGTGTGGATCCCAAATACTCCAGTTCACGGTAAATTTCCTTTTCACATTGGAATGGAAACCGAACTAAGTGAATAAAAGTTAAAAAGTCGCTCAAAGAGAAAGCTAAAATGGGAAGATTTTCGGAATTCCCAGAGGATTCTAATAGTTGCAGTGTTGCAGTTACTTTGCTTCGCATTTTGAAAAGGCAAATTAATTGGTAGCGGGAGATAAAGTCTATGGAAAAAATTTGCAGAAAATATTGAAAAGGAAGGAGGCTCATAGTTGGATGGAAACGAATTCAATAATTTCGTTTTTACTCAAGGCCAATCGTGAAATCGTGACCATACCATATAAGGCCTTCCGGCGGGTATGAGCTTCACTTGTGCTATTTCAAATAATAATTTTTAAATCGTTTCTCCCTTCCTTAAAACCTCAAGAAAAGTATAAAATACTAAATTTAAAAAGAAGTTAGATGGAAATAATCAAGAGATTTTAAAATCTAAAGTCCAAATCATTAACTTTCTCATGACCTCCAGCTAAAACACAAGAGCATCGTCAATTATCATCATCTTATTGTTCGTGGATTACATAACACCTTTGACTAGCGATTTCTCCTTACGAGCAGCTAGTTTTGATAAGCGAGGATTACTAGTACAACGCAAATAAAATATTGCGATCAAACCAGTTAAAACTCAATTCTACTAATACAGTGGCCCAATCAATATAGTTTTACCATTGGGTGGTGGGTGGTCATACTTAATGTTGATGGCTTGTATTTTTTTTAATTAGCTAGCTAAATATGGTTAGTAATTACTGTAAAACTCCATTACTCGGATCTACGGATCCAATTCTAGTATAAAAGCGGTCAGTTGTCGCAAAGCAGTTCATAAAACCTCTCCCCTGAGCCATTCTATTATCACTCATCTTGACCTGTACTTCCGCCAACCGACAATGAGAAAACTTTTGGTGGCAGGTCTCTTCTTCGTTGTGTTGGGCACCTTTGCCTGGATTTCGGGGTAAATTTCATTTAAGTTTTCACTATTACCCAAATTTAACGTGCTGATATAGCCACGTAATTAAAAGGAAACTTAATTTTATTGGTTTCCCCCAGTGCGAATGCAGGGACTCCAGTTTACTACTGTAAGAACCGGGACAAAGGAGGGGAAAACGATCAGACGAAACGTTGTGGCGTCGTGTATAATGAGGAGTGTGCCCCGTTGAATTGCTACTACAACTACGCACTACAGAGACCTCTGTGTCAGGCGTTGAGTCGTCACGGTGAAACTGAAAGGAGGTTCAAGAAATGTTGTGAAGATGCGGGATATGACTACGGCTTCTATCCAGAGTAGAGAAATGTTCAGCATTGGACCCGATGTTTTTTTTTATTTGAAGCGGATGGGCAAATGTAATTATGATATGATTTGTTTATGTGAATATAACTTGATTTTGTAATTGCTTTTAACCTTAAATAATATAAATAATTTCTCAATTGAGAGTAGGTAAATATCTTGATTGGAATATATTATATTGAATTTGAAATAAATATTGAGTAGTTTGATTGTTTTCAAACTGCACATGGACCGTCTGTTAAATCCTCTTTGCCATCATATAAAGTTACTATGGTAACTCTTTAACCGATTCACAAAATTTTAACCCGAAATAGGACCAGCGGTGGAGTCTCATTTGCATCTTGGCAGACAACAGAACAGAAGCCTTCTACAAGCAGACATGACGAAATGCTCAAAACCCAATAACAACTGTCACAGTCGGCTAACTCTTTCGGCCCATTTTGATTTTAATACTAATATTTTAAAATTTATTTTTCACTAGGCTCATTAGGATAATTACAAGTTAAATTAGGGTAGAACCACTCATTAGCAGTGATCTTGGGTTAAGGTATAAAAATGAGAAATGGTCTGGATAATTAGCTTATCTGCCCTAACCAGCCCTAACAGAACTCATCTTGCATATCATTGTTCAGTACAGTTATATATTTCCACACGAGTGGAATTTTAAATAAGCCATGGGAAAATATTTTGCCGTTCTCTTCCAATTTGGTGTACTGGTGTCTCTGGGCTGGATCTCAGGGTAAAATCTCAATCCAATTTATGGCTATCAAATAATAAGGCTCTGGGTTAAAATGTGCTAATTTTTTCAAAAAATATTATTTTTAGAATCAGTCCAGACGTAATAGCAGTCCGCTGTATCGAAAAAACTTTGACATTGGAGAACCTTACGATTGACGAGGGTAGCTGGACAAGACATTGCAGTGAAAAGCCCGAGGACGATGAAATACCTGCCTTGTATTGCTCCACGTATTGGACTAGACTCTGGTGTGACACTCCTCCTGATGCATGGCATATCAGGGAGAACTTCGAGAATTGCTGTGAACTTGATGGTGATGATGATGGTGGAATGATTTATAAAACGTGATTAGGAAGGAGGGAAATCCAGAGGAATAAAAACAATCCCATCTTAATAATGTAAAAAAGCCTGTGAAATAAATGAACTAACCAAAATTATTTAATTGTTTTTGTTAAAGAAATACGCTATTTTTTTAAAGATTACTAAAAAAGAAGATTACTATTGAGAGGAGTGATAAGCACATTTAAATTGCTTCCGATGCCCTAAACTACTGTGAGATAACTCAGCATATAGTTAGTTCTTAAACATTCTTTATCAGCCACTTAAAAGATCATTAAGTTCTCGTAGTAAGTAGCAATGACAGGCATAAATATACATAGGTAGTTAAATCCTCCATTCAATTCTAGTGTGAAAGTGATCAGTTTTGCCATGCAGTTTGTCTACATTTAATTGCTACACTACATAACTAAAACCTTATCTAGATTTAGACTCTTTCCATCTCATTGACCTAGACAAACAGGGCAAAATTACATGACGCCATTTTTCTTTGCGTTATGCTGATTTCTGCAAAGGATTTTAATATTTTTTAAAGATATTCACAAACACCCTTGAAATTGCACTAATGGCAAAGGAAATTTCATGAACTTATCAACAAATCGATAGTATTTTTGGGGGAAAGTGGCTTTTTAAATATTTTTTACATTGACATTAAAGCTCAAAACATACCAAATGGAGCAGAGATAATGTAGGTATCTTATTTTTTAATGCTGGTTTCCCAACCAGCCACTTAAAATATCATTAACGTTTTTAAAAAGTTTAATCCTCATCACAATTTTAGTATAAAAAGGCTCAGTTGTTCCATGGACTGTATCCAAACTTAATTGTCAGTCTTAACTGAAATCATCCAAGAACATTCCACTTTTTACTCGGAGCAAGTCTCTCATCACACAGTCATGTCAAAATTGTTGGCATGCTCAATTATCCTGGTTATGCTGATTTCCCTGGCTCGGATTTCCAGGTAAATTTCCGATTTTTTTTTGCAATCGCTTTTCCTTCAGGTATAACGGGATAATTGTAATTTTGTAATGGGTAATTTTTCTTTAAATTTTACAGCGTAACCGCAAAAGAAAAGGTGGAGGTGTCCTATTGCTACCCATCCAGTCACGTGGAACCGGCAGCTAAGCCCAAGCCCCTCGCTTACTTTAAGGCTAAGGAACGATCCAAATTTTGTGGGGATGCTGGGAGCACTCCGCTAAATTGTTATAATTATTTTGGAAGGTATCTTTGTGAAACACTCGGCTCAGAGGAGATCAAAAATGATTTTAAGAAGTGCTGTGAGCAAGCTAAATTTGTTGTCCGTGTTTGGAACCATTAATAACATTTAAATTATATTTAAACTACTATTTAAAAATGGTTGCTTGGTTGAAATATCAATTCAATAAAAAATATTTCCATTGTGACATGATGATCTTAGCCTTTGACCTTGATATTTCTCATGACATTTTCAACAGACCAGTAATGAGCATTTGTCGTGGGAAAACGCACAAACGAAAAATACATATACATATTATGCTGCTTTCAATGCAAGGTAGATCTGCAACATCCGTGCTTTCGGTGTACTTCCAATCAGCTACTTAAAAGATCATTAGGGTAGGTTGGAGTAATTTACTTGTGAGATAATATTCATTGTGTAATTATCTTGCATCATATTTACTTCCATTCAATATACTAATTGCCCTTATAGTATAGTAAGTATATAGTAATTCAATATAGTAAAACCTTGCCCAGACTCAAAATCTCAACAAAAATCGTCTTGACCTACAATTTTGTTGTACTAGAACCAAATTCCTGGAATCCATGGCAACATTTTTCCAGCCTTCTTCCTTTTTGAAATCTGATTTCTTTCGGTAACATTTATTCTTGGGTAAAGTTAAGTTGTATTTATGTCTGCCCCGACAGAACTAGCATAGATACTATATTTTATATTATTTAACACAACTTCATTAATACGTGATCTTATGACCTGTTCTAACTCTGGTATGACGAAATGAGGTGTAATTATTCAGGATCCTCTTGATATGTAAATGACGAAGTGTCAAGTAGTCCATTTTATTGTGCTTACTACCTGAATCCAGAAGACAGACCAATTTATTTAAAATATTAAAGATTTGTAGCTGATGTAGCTTCATGAAACATTGAGATTTTGTTACATTGACAATTTTTTTCTATACATATATTTTGTTTACACATACCTAGATGGGTGAATACAGTTTGGAAAAAACTTAAAAAAAAACTTTTATAATTTTTTAAAAATATAGACCAATCTTACGTATATGTATCAAAACTAGGAAGATAACATCCAAATATACATATATACAAAAATGTGTATTATCCAAGTTAAACCAAGATCCTAAGTTAAAAAACACAACATGAAAAGCAAAACTTTTTCCTCGTTTCATCCCATTCCCTACATCATCATTATCTTGACTTTCTCTTCTTTGCAAACTTTCTCTCTCTCCTCATCCCCATTTTCACTTTTTCTTTACACATTATTCAGAGCTCATCACATCCAAACACAAAAATTATTATCTCTCCTCCACAAAAACTTTTTCCAGCTTGAAACTGACATAAAGCCATATGAATTGGGCTTCGCCCCCGAAAAAAACTTTGGAATTGCTTTAAGCCGTAAATTCCCACTGAAAGTATGAAAGAATACTTCCATCCACTTCACTTTCACTGGGAAGTGGAAAAGCCAGGAAAAATCCACTCCATAGAGAAAAGTGAATGGGCAGAGAAGAGGCTTTCATCCTCTCAACTTTAACAGGATGATAATGATTATGAGCTCATCCATCCAGACAGAGAATATTTTTTTTATTCCAACCCAGTTATGAAAAGTAAAATTTGACTCGAGTGCAATCTCATTTCATCATCCGAACCTAATTTTTTTGTGGAACCTATTAAGCATGACTTAATTATAATTAATGTTCACTCATAATGAATGACTTGACTTCTTTGAATCGTAAAAACTACCTGGTTGTACCCTCCACTTCCACAAATTGTGAGTAATTCCTCTCCTCAAATTCCACCAAATATTTGACCAACTCGGATTCCCCTTCCCCAAACTTAAGCAAAGTAAAAGGAATATGACGGGGAGGAGGAGTGGGAAAGGAAACCATTTTTATTGATTCTTTCTCCAGTGGACCATCATCATCAGCAGCAGCGTCGTTCCCTCCACCACCATACCCTACCACCACCACCTTCCACATTCACTCCAATTCCCTCCATATTACACTCCAGAGTGGAGAAAAGCGACTAGAGCTCTGGAGAAAGTTTTGGTTCCTAGCAGAGCTGGAGGGGAAAAGGTAGTGGATATGATATTTAGGACAATGTAATTTTCTCCAGTCACGCCGAGACTTGGATGATGAAGAAGCTAAACCCAACCACCACACGTCATAGGGGATGGGGATACCACCAAAAACTAAGCGGAGGCATATCCATCTGAAATGCTAAATAAACTTGTGTAACTTTTAGCTTCTCTGCGGCTTTCTCGGGGATTGGATCAGTCAACAAGAAAATAATAGGGTTTAGGCAAGGCCATAGTGTGTTGGGGAAGGACGACAGGACAGATGATGATGATGATGATGATGATGATGAAGCTGTCCATGTCAAGCCTGGTAATTCTACTTGGTATTCATGTGAATAGTTGGATGCTGGTATCATCATCAGATCCCTGTCATAATAATTACTCTGTTTTTGGAGGAATTTTCATTCCCCCCACAATTCAGATGGAGAATAGGTAAAGCGTGTGGAACTGGAGTGGAGTGGATGGTGTTATGGGAATAGGCTGACAGTCACGCTTGAGCAGCGACATACAAGTAACTCGTAGTGAAAGTTGCGTGAAATGATATATATGGCATGACATGTAATAATATTTAAGTGGGTTGGAAAATTGAATTTTGGATGGGATGGCTCCAAGGGATTGGGGTAATTAATGAGATTTGAATTTGATTAAAGGCTAAAAAATTTAATTGCTAATTTTAATTAAAACGGAGGCATTTAACTTTCGCAAGTTAATGGTACTTAGTACTTGAGATGAGCCATATGAATAGACCTTGGTCCTTCCTTGTCATTTTGTTACCAAATAATCTTTCTGATCGGTTCTTGTGGTTGTGGTCACACGTGGAATATGAGAGCAAGCAACTATGAACACGGCAGGCAAGCTGACATAGTAACATTATCTCGGTGGATATTTTTACAAGGAAAAGTTTTATCGGAATTTTTTTTACATACATATGTAATATGGAATGACATTAATATTTCTCCGATCACATTGCTCGTTGTTCTCGGCTCATGTCCATAATGAATGGCACATTTCAACCAATTTGTCATCCGAGGAAAACATTTCGTTGCCGCCAACCATATTTAATTAAATATTAACCAGAGTTATGAGTTCAACACAAGATGAGAAATGCATGTAATAGGAAAAGAATTTTGGAGCCTTTTTTTCGGAAGAAGTTTCCCACAGAATTCTGTAGCAAATGACAACCTTTCAGATGAAGTTTTTATGAGGCTTCTACGAAGAAAGAAGAAGGTTGGTCATGTCATAATCATATAATACTAATTCAACATGTTTTTCAATGGAATTAAAAAGCCACAAAAACATCTATCTCTTCTACTAGTTTTGTAACGCGCAGTTTTCCCAACGACGTTCGTATCAAATTCCTAATATCCGATGAACACTTTTAGCAAATTAACTTTATCACATTTATCATCTCTTCTCAACATCATATCAGGGCTACTTCAAATGATTACCACAGAAAGCTAAATTACTTTTCATAATTTATTTTCCGCTTTGCTGGCGGGATCTACAAAAATCCGCAACAGTAATAACACCCACGTCATCGTTGGTGTTGTGAAAATCAAGAAAAAATGATCCATATTAAAAAATAACATTAACTTTAGGAACTCGGGAACTTCTGCTGGACAACTTCTAGCCCACACAAGATAAGGATAAGGATCCGTGTCTGGAAGCCCATACAATTTATTAAAGCGGATAAAGCTAGAAGACAACCCAGACTGTTTTTCTCTCATCCCAAATGGCTTTATCTTCAAAACGTGCGAAACGTGCTCCTCACCCTGTTTCTCACTTTTTATGAGATGGATGAATTCCAACTGGAAACTTTCTCCCGGAAGGATAGCAAGAGAATAATGACGAGATAGGGAAGTAAGCAATGAGATAATGACTATTTGCTCTTATTTTGCGAAACACGTATTGCGAATTATACAACGTCTTTCGTCATCATCCCCATCATCATCATCAGCCTCATAGGCCATGTACCGTCTGTGGTTTGGTTTGGTTTGGCTTGTTTTCCATTGCCACTTTTTAATGGAGCGGAGCCTTATGGTCTAAATCGACCTAACCCATTTTCTTCACTTCCCCTTTTCCAGGAAAAAAACATATCCGTTCTTGGTATTTCCTGTGGATACCCTCCAAAATGGACTGAATAAACCGGATTGAATTATATTTTTCCCCTGTCCATTGAGAAAAGAAGAAAAACAGTGTGTTTGACGAGGGAGATTATCGATCCAATCGACTAAACCCGGAAGAAAAGAAAAGTGGATGGAGGTACCGTCGCGTCAGTATCAAATGTCTGGGAATTATATTGTCATGGGAAACTGGCTGCAAACTAATCCTAACATATGACTTGGTTGCAACCTTAGTAATTGATCATGTATCATATCTCATGATTCATGCGTTGTAAAAAAACTATGGCGTAATTTATGAATGGTCCCATATCATATCATCTCTCACACAAATTGGGAGTAAAGCGGAAGAATACAACGCGAAATGTTATTTTTCTGATGAAATGGCGAGATGTGAGCAAGACTGTAACAAATTTTATTTCACGCTCCATTCCCCCCTACCTCCCCCACACTACTCCCTCCAATAAAAATAAACAATATGGAGGGCCATCCATCATCACCACCGCCATGACTTCGGACATGAGATAAAACCCGGTCATTCTGGTTTCCATCCATTCCACATAGGAAGCGGCTCTCCAAAAATTGTGTAATTTTCTCGGATGGAAATAAGCGGAAGCGTCAGAGCAGTAAAAAAGAAACCTGCCATAAAAATACTATTTTTCGCAAGCGGGGGAACTCCGTTAAAAATATTAAATTTTTTGAAACATTTCTCCGCGTCTTCGGCTTTTTTTATCATTTTTAGCAGCGGAGAAGCAGTTGACAGGAGGAATATTATGGACTGGTGTAAAGATCAAGAGATGAGATATGAGCCAGATGCCTCAGTCAAGGAAAAATATATTTTTGGGGTCGCCATTTTCCCATCCGTTTTTTTTTTCAGTTGAAATGAAATAAAAACAAGCCATGCAAAATTCCCTCCCTGGCTTGGCTTGGTCATGAATGACAGTCGACGGACATGGGCTGGGGCTGAGGCTTGACGTCACATAATTTCTTATCGTTGGTGGTGATGACTGATGATGAGCGACAGGGACAACGAGAACGAGATATGGGTTATTGGACAATGGTCAGCCAGGAGAATAAAAAGGAATGAGGAAGGACCTAACCTGCCAAAATTTATTATTTATCGATGACGGATTATCCCAGCTCAATTTTAGTTCTTTCATGGCAATAAATTTTTAATAGGGAGGTAATAAAAAAAACGTGAAGGAAAAGCGAATGACTCTGACATAAAAATAATAAATTGGGTTGGGACAATAAATTGGGAGGCTCTAGCCAATTTAGGCTTATCGATCGATATTTGATTGGGATATCCGTTCAATAATTAAAATTAGCTATGGTACCGGCACCAACCATATTCAACCTTAAATAACTTCTTGAAGGATAAATTATTTTTTAATTGTTTATTTAACGC
>JAQGAG010000907.1:0-12158 GCA_034696835.1 Lepidocyrtus lignorum
TTAGTGCTGGGGATGGGGAATTAATGGAGGTGGGGAATTATTGGAGGCTGGGGATTTAAAAGAGTAAAAACGGTATGTAAGATGCTTAAGGACATGAAACGATGTCAAAGAATGAGGAGAGATGATGTTGGTAATGTAAATACTTAGTATTCCCATTTCCCATAACACGGGGAGAATAATGGTATTGACTGGAAATTTTCAGATATTTTTGCTTTCTCCGTACTCCTGGAAATGCTACTTCACATCAGCCATTTCTGTTATCCATTCCTGTGATGTTCTTACGTTTGAGCGTAGGTATTCTTCTTCTTCTTTCTTCTTTAGTGTACCACTTGACTATTTGACTAGATATTCTGCGTATACCTCATCATCCGAAGAAAAGAAGAAGCGAATCGTATCGTGAATTTCTAACTCAATCTAAAGCCATAGTAGCACATGATAAATGTGTTAAAGGTGCACATACTTATTTTTTATGTTCCGAAGGAAAAAATTTTATGCTATTCATGGCCCTTATAAATGCAATTTTGCAATTTCGTTTTATTTGAATTTCACCCGGGAATTAATTTTGTGAGCTTATTTTACTTCCCCTCCCATTATCAACATCAACATAATTGCTTTCTCTTCAATTGCCGTTCCAACTCTCTGCGTTTACATTTTTTGGTGGGAACTGGTTCCCTTTCTTTTTCCTCCACGCGCCAATTCTCTTCCACTCTTTGATCTCGTAACACATCTATGGACAATTCTTGTGCAAATATTGAGACCACAGCGGAAATGAGGACCAGTAGTCGTCGGAGCAATAATGCGCCAACTGCAATAATGGCATCCGCAAACCAGTCCCCCCCGTTTTCTCGTCCTTTGTGTCCAATGTCCTCATTAAATTCCAAATTAAGATTTGTCAGGAGGATCAAAGGATTCCAAAAGAGATCCGGTTTCTTATTCAAAATGTTCCTGATTTACATCACTAGTGGAGTACTACTAGCCCTTGGAACAGGAATCACCGCTGCTTCTGGGGCGAACTCAACAACATTATTGCCCACATTAAGAGATTTATCTTTATCAGAGATCAAAACCGAAATGCCACAAGCTATGAATAATACTGAAGGGGCGGAAGGTGATAAATCATCATTAGATCCATTCACGACAGCACAAATAGAGGACAACGTGGTCTCAAATGACCCCGTTTTGGAATTCACCATCTTCCACCACCCACTCAATGAAACGGGAGAGACCTGGCGTGGGAATATCAGTCAGCTCACGGTTACAAATGGCACGGATCTCTATGATGTTCCAATTTACTTGGTTGTTCTCCTTTCCCTCTCGTATGGTGCCATTTCCGTGGTGTCCGTGACTGGAAATGTACTTGTTCTTTGGGTTGTTGCCGTAAGTTTCTCAACTTTTGAAGTTTATTTATAGCAAACTTTTTCTCAAATTCGTAGAATTTCATTGAAAGGGAAAGTCATTTTTGTCGTTAAATACAGCTTAAAAGTTGCAACCTAACATACCTATCGTATATTTCGGTGGTAGAAGCATTTTAGTACAAATTACTCAGTCCAGATCAGATATTTACTTCAACAACAGAACTCAGCCAAGCAAAGAATACTGAACAACTAGAGGTAGTAAATAACCACTTACATAATAATTTATGTAGTCCAAAAGTAAGTCAACCAGCCATGTTACTATAGTCTACGTGAAAAGGAAATTCCCTCTACGTTCGATTGCATCCCATCACGCCATTCTTAAAGAAGTTACTCAAATACATTTGTATTTTTTTAAATCCAACCTATGTACATCAAGTCAAAAATCATTCTTGTATAGCATTTTTGCTGTATTTTCACGGAATTTGGAGACTTTGCGAGCACAATTTCCTGGAAATTTCAGAGTAGGAATCGCATCCAGAAGGTAATATAGGTACGTCGTAGGAAACTGGTAACTGTTTAAAACAAATCTGAAATCCATTATACTGAATTCAATTGGTCCATTAAAAAACATTAAAAAAGTAAGTCTGCCAGGTAAGCATACAGTAACTGAAAGTTAGTTGAGTCCTCTCCCCATAATTCTGCCAACGTCAGCATCCCCCATGCTCGTCCACTCTGCCGTCCATGCCTCTCACACGGAGGGGGCCATTTTATGCATGCTGGGCTGAGAAATAAAGCTGAAAAAAGTTGGTAATTTATAAGTCAACTTCAGCATGTTCCATAATAGGCTGGGTATTCAAGCCACTTTTTGTTGATCTTCTAAATTTTGTGTAAGTGGATACCTGTCAAGCCTTCCCACACAAACTTTTAAACTGGTGAAACTTAATTCTTCATTTACATAATATTCAAATGTCTGTTGCAAAAGAAACGGGCACTGGTAATGGTAAAAACCCTTCTCTTTCTTAACTATTTTCTTATAAAAAAGAGTAACCAAAATGGACAATAAGAAGGTAACTTAAGTAAGTAGGTATGTATCATGTCGCAATTTGATCAGCAGAACTTCCTTTCGTGACTAAAGACGTACTTAAAAAAATAAGTATAGGTATGTCAGTTTTTGCTTTAAAAAGAAATGGTAAATGATCTATTAGCAACTTTGCTGATACATATTTGAATAAGATACTGCTCCATAGTCCGGCCTTTAACAATATATAACAGTCATTTAGCAAGGTGGCAGCAATAAATTTAATTTCACCTAGATTTTATGATAATGTGAAACTCTGCTATAAATCATCCTACCTTTTTGATACTGTTGTTTCTACATACCTAATATGTAATAAAATAATTTGTTAATGAGAGAAGATGAAAAGACCTATTCTCATTTGTACTATGTTGCTGTTAAAGTTAGAATTTTACAAGGATGAATCAAAATGATTTTCAAATCAAAGTTGGTAAAAGGTTCATATTATTCAAACATTAAAGGGGGAAACTCTTTGAATTATTGTCGACCTAGATTAAGACAGAACAAAGCAAATATTATGTGTTATATTTGGAACTGTTGCGTTTCAAATATTAACAAGAAAACTTCTTAAATCGTCTTTTATATCTTTTTCCTTGAACAAGTTATTCCAGTCTCTCTGTTCAAACGATGAAAATGTTGGAAACAATATTGCAAAATTCCAAACCTAGGCCATTCTATGTTTAGACTTTCACCAAGGGATTTTCCGGTAGTCGTAAGGAGAATATTTGCAGCCTCCAGCTATGGCACGAACAAGAACTGGAAACAAGGACAAAGTCACGGATCTCAAATCTTGGGTTGATGAAGTTGGCAGAAATAGCTAGACAAAATCACCAAAAAATGAAATATGGCCTGGAAGGCTATGAAAGCGTGACATCGGTGATATATATTGATGATGATGGATCTCGTCAAAGTCAAGTTATACCTGTTGATGAATTTATACTTGTTAGGCTTGGTATGTTTGTACAATGATTTTACTTTCAAGGCATTTTCAATTTTTTCCTGAGCTTCACGTTTGGAAAACTTTACTTAGGATGGCACTCACAAGTTCCTAAAAAGGATTCCAAACATATATTGCAAAATTTTAAGTCGTATAATGCCAATGCAAATAAGATATATCTCACAATAATATAGCATATATTATAGTCAACGATTTTCTTACAACTTTAGTCCAACTTGTAGACTTTACTTGCCTTGTAGTTCTGGAAGTTATGTTCATCCTCATCAGCTTCAGAAACCACTTACCTACCTAAGGACTCATTACTTCGTCTTGAAAATTGGTTTACGTTAAAGAATTATCAAAATGTTTGCATAACGCTTGTTGGATACTTTTAATCTGTCGGGAATGCTGAAGGGTAGATATCCAGGGGAGAATAGATACCTATGCAAATATTTCCTTAACGTGTAAACTTAATTTTGACGTTGATTCGGTCAGAATATTAGTTGCTTCTGTTGTGATACTGCTGAATTTATATCCTATATAGATACGCCCTTTTCAAGACTCGGAAATCCGTTGCATAAGTTCAGTTTTTCCTTGGATGAAATAAAGTTACAAATAAGTCTCTTAACAGCAACGGGCTGATCCTTTTTGACTGGTTCAAGGAAAATAGCTGCTTCCTTAACTGTATACCCACCGGACTAATCATTAGTAACTTTGCATAAGAACTCCTTGATAATTATCCGTACTAGCCCTATCATAGAGAAATGACGACAGTAGAATGAATCTGTTTGTAAAATGCCACTTACTTTCACCTGGGCATATTGCCAACTTTTCTTGCATGATTAAATCAGATGGAATGAACTTAAGACATGCAGACAAGTTTTGTTAAATACTTGAGGGATCAAAAGTTTTTGATTGTCGTGTTGAACACGAGCAATTAAATTTAACTGGCTCAAGTTTGAAAGTTTTGAATTTAATTTAATTTGAATGGGCTGTTCACTCAAATGAAATAATTACGACTATTTTTGAAAATTATATTCTCAGCATATCATTGTTTACAAAACAGTTTTACTTGAAAAAATCTTTTACTAGGTCTCCAGACGAATGCAGACAAAAACGAATATGTTCATTGCAAACTTGGCATTAGCAGACATTATCATCGCAATATTTGCAGTCCCATTTCAGTAAGTTTACCTACTTTAATATTTCAAATAATAATTTACTTTTGAACATATTTTTGGACAAACTGTCTTAGGTACATATATGTATTATAGTAAATCTTAAAAATATTTTAAAGGTTTCAAGCGGCGCTTTTGCAACGGTGGAATCTACCAGACTTTATGTGCGCGTTTTGTCCTTTCGTTCAGGTAAGAATTCTCATCTTTATACCTCTCGTTTACAATGATTGATGGTGAAGGTAACAATATTTATTGAATTGGGTTGGAATTTATTGAACATTAAAAACTTTGTGCGGACGCTTGGGAAAAGTTAATTTAAAACTTCAATTCGTTCGTTGTGGGTTAATTTGAAATTCTTCATTTAATATTGAATCCCGGCACATGAGCCGAGTTGAGCATCACACGCCACGCCAATTCAAAATACAAATCGCTACGCATCATCGTGTCTGAAGTTGACCTTGTTATGACACGACATATTCCGGGGGATGGAGATGGGCTTCGTAACGTCCTGAACCGAAAACATGACTAAATCAAGGACCATAAAGACTCAATGCAATGCTGCAATTTATTCCCGTTCACGATTGATTGAACATCGCAACAGGAAAATACTACCAGAAAATTTTAAACAATAATTAACTGATGCTATGATAATTTTGTATTGATTACTTAACAGGTCGTCAGCGTCAACGTGAGTGTGTTCACCCTATCGACAATTGCCTTAGACCGTTATCGAGCTATCAAGACTCCATTCAAGTCAATACATATCTCAAAGCGGGATTCAGTCTACGTTATAATGTCGATTTGGGCCCTGAGCATTTTCATTGCTCTGCCACAGGAGCTTGACTACAAGTAAGTGGATTTTTAGATTCTTGAATTTTCAGTTTTCCTTTTCCTATTTGATAGTGTGTACCAAACAACCAGCATAAAGCTCGATGTGATGTGGATTATGATTATTCCATCAGAGCGAATAACATGTTGACAATAAGTTTTTTTATGAGTTCTCCTACGTGCTCATCCAAATGGAAATAGGAATATATTCCAGGATTTTTTTGGAGTTCAGGCGAGGTTTCACAATTGGAAACTTTTTTAAGGTTGGTTGGACACACAGCACGTTTTAGAGTTTTGCCCAGTTTTTGAATATAAATTGTACGAATAAAAATGTACTTTTGTGTGAAAATATGTGAAAATCACATTAGGCTTCTATTTGTGTCATCTCTCCGATGCGACAGGCTCGCATTACAATGGAGATGCCAGTTCAGCCATAGCAATCAAAAATAACTTTAGCTACTCATTTTCAAATTTATTACGGAGCTCACATACATTGTAGACAGATGCTTTTTGTTCACTTTTTAATTTTTGTGCAACCTTGCACAAAGTAGGTATTGTACGTACTTACCTACTAACGGAATACTTACAATTAGCGCAGTGGAGTTAGATAGGATTAAAAATGTGAGATTTCGTGCTTCAAATTACACCATTTACACTATTGATTTTTGCAAATCAGCTGCAGTGCCTGTACTTAATAAAATTGATTAATGATTTTGAATATGATCTCGATGATTCCGTATCCTAATATCCTGGTCGCTTTCTCACTATTAGTATTAGTTTTGAATCGCCAAAACAAGTTATTCAATATTTTGTGAACTCCTGGGTACCTGGACTAAAAACGCGTTTTGGGTACCTGTTTGCGTAATACATTGAAACGTTTCCAAGTAATAAATAGTAAAAATCGTCAGTTAGGGCATTAAATACGTAGCAAAACAGATTTGTAGTTTAATGCAATTCTCATTATCAAAGAGTTAAGCCCTGTCCCAGATTTTTGTAGAATGGTGAATTTCTCATTAACTTGTGATTATAAGAAGTAGTTTTGTGCATTTAATTTACCATGGCTAGTGAATGAGACTGGTTGAGCTAGTCATCCCAGTGTTTTGTTGATTACAAGGTAGTTTTATCCCAATAAAAAATAATTACTTTGGGGTATTTTTAATTAAAAGTTAATCCTGAAGTTAAATTTTTTAGTGCTGCACCCACGTGAGTTAGTATTATGAAATGGAGTCATGAAATGGCCCTACCTGGAAAATTAAATAAACGCGAGCTATCACGTGGGATTAATTAACATTGGGATATTGTTACCACGAATTTAATGAAAAGAGTTGTTACAAGTATTTGCGCAACAAAATATGGACTAACATGATTTAAACAAGCTGGTAAATGCTTAGGTGTACAACAACGCAGAGTATTCTGATTAGCTTCGGGGAAATGTGAGATACTGCACAGCCAACATAGGTAGATCTTTTCTGAAGTAGAAGTATGAGATAATTTGGCGATACATGTAAGTAGGTATGGGCATGTATTTATACACCTAAACGTAATTTGTTTCAAAGCATCTTTCATACCTTTTGTTGCCAGCACTTCTCGTTAGTGCACCATTATCATCATTGCCAATTTATATTTTCCAGAAAAAGTCCACCGGATCCGGATGGTATTTTTTACTCGCTATGCTTCTTTTTAAAATATTTGCGACAATACGCCCACGCTAACTTCTCAGGAACAAAATTATCCTTCCATACAAATACTCATATACCTCACGTTCATAGATCAAAGGGGCTAAAGTCCAAAATACAGATATGGGAGGGAAAAAATGTCGAAATTTTTACACTCAACAAATATGCGGGGGACACGTGAAAGGCGACTAAATGAAGACGTGTTCACTCTACAGTTTGTTTGGTAAAATACACAAACACATTTCAAGAGAAACGCCAACGCGTGATCAATAATGAAACGTAGTAATATGACAGGGAGTGTTATTAATGCATATAAGTGCTGCTCATTTTATTGAGAGAACAATTCACTGACATGGAAAGGGAGATCAAAACTGTGGCTTCATCCTTTACTCACTCCGAAGATTCTGGAGTTCTCATTGCTCTCACATTTCGTCTTGAGATCTTTAATGATTAATGCCATCACTCCACTCCCTCCTCATTATTAGGTTCTCAAAGTAAAGGAGGAAAGAAATTTCATTCAACCACAATGATCCACAAAAACCAACAGCAATAAGAAGAACCTAAAAAGGTTTAAGGGTTTTGGCTTTCACTTTCCTAGTTCTAAAAGGATTGCTTCTTTTGAGTTGGCTTTTGGTTTTGACTTTGTGGCTGTTTTGCTGTTTGCGTGAGAGGAAAGAAGGAATAGCAACGTCGCCATGTATAACAACGTATATTAGCTATAAGAACAATTATTGCTTTGTGGCAAGTCGTCTTATTTCTGCTGAAGTCAAGCCGAAGTCCCTTAGCCCACATGCAATAAATAACGTAAATGCTGAGCTTGTCCTTGATTGATGAAATGAACTAACGATAAAAAAACCGCTTATAGAAAATAGGCTTGATATACTTGATGCGAACCTAGAATTTTGAGCAAAGTAAAATGAGAATGCGAATCTTGTAATGAAGACGAAGGTCGAGGGTACTTATTTTTCAATTATATTTAATTGCATTTACCGCAATATATTACTGAATATGTTGGGGTGAAATGTGTAAATTAGCCAAACAGGTATTTGTGCAAAGTATCAACATATTTGGAAAGGATTAAATACTACTAATGCTAATATCTGCCCAGTTAATGACTTTCACCAAACTAACGTTAAAAGCAAAAAGACGTCAAGCCCCAAACTGATAGTACGCCCACCACTTCTGCAAAAAAACGTTTTTGCAGGGGTAAAAGAAATGCCTGTAATGTATAGTGTATAACACTAAAACTCAACACATAAAACCAGTACGATGTACAATCAAAAATTTATTTTCTCTCGATTCGAAAAAAAATTTAGATTCGTATTTGACCATTTATTACCAACTATACATTAAAGTATTTCATCAAAATACACGTCCAGTTCATAATTCATTATTGCAAATTGCAACTAACTAGTGTGCATTCGATTGTTTGAATTCCACCTTGATACCTTAGGTACATGGATTGAGCAATTCAAACGTCATTCTCACCCCAACAATAACAACACGGTCAGTACCTCGCTTTCACTTTTACATTTTAAATTAGAAATTAAAAAGCTGGGCCCTACATTAGTATGCGAGGGTAAAACCTTTAATATAATTTTATAAAAGTCGGAATTCCTAATATGGCTATAATGCCATAATAAAAAAGAAAATTCATGGAAATGGAATTTATTAGCTTTCTTCCTTTCTCAAAGCAGTCAGAACAAGCCAATTTTTCGCCTAATATGAGGGAAATTTAAATGATTTTTCGCAAGACCAGCCAAGCTTGAAAATACTGACTTCCGTTTCAACCTTCTGGATTGCCTACAAACTGTAGCGCTTTCCAGTGTTGGCTCTGCGTGATGCTCCATGTGTATGACAGATAGAGATGAAAAGTAATTAATGAGATTCTTGTTAAAAGTAGCTCAGCCTGTGCTTACATCTTTCATACTTAAAAAATAAAAATAGCAACTTTATCCTTCCAAGTTAATAACCAGATGCATCATTCTTGCGGGTTACAAATTTTGTTAGAAAAAGATTGAATGGGTATCTACTGTGGGCAACTACTAGCCACTTTTATTTTCAGCTACAAGCAAGCTTAATTAAATGGAAATGCTGTTGGAAGCACATGTAATTTAGCGTAAATAGCCTAAATTAAATAGGCAGATGTGTAGTGGATAGAAGGGTATCTCTGAAAGAATATCAGCCAACAAATGAGCCTAGATCTCTTAAAGGCTTGCTAGTGGCAACCACTGGGTTAATAAAACAAACAATTTTCATTCAACAACTAATATTTTTACCGTCAGTTTTGTGTACGGTTATCTGTGTCGCTTATCCCCACCAGGCTTACAGGGGGTGTTGCATAGGATGAATTTTGCTACTTGATCTATAAACCAATTCCAACCCCTTGGGTCGAGTACCCCCAAAAATGCATAGCAATAAGGAACCGAGTTTGGAGGGAAGTAGTCTGTGTAAGCTTTAAAAAGTTTTCTGTGTTTTTAGCATTCTTATCTTGTTGGATCTCCTAGAATGGTTTTTCAAAGAAGACTACGGAAGATTTTGTTTGAGTTCTAACCTTGAACTTGATATTCTGCGCTTTAGTTTTTGACAGCAAATTTAATTTAATAGGCTTATTTATTACGTTTGCATAATTTGGGTACGAATTAGTCATTATTATGGCACTTCTTGTTTTCAAAGTACTCATTATACCCAAAACACTTTACCTAATTGTTAAACAGACAGACATGAAACTTTGCAGCCAATTTGACTGAAATTATATACTTATTTGCATTTGAAAGTGTAGTAGATTTCCTACCTCCAGCAGATCACGTTATGGAGGTAAACAAAGTCACGGTTATCCGACAAGTAAAAACAATAAGCTTTAGTTCTTTAATTATTTAAGTGCTTCATTTTTTTTTAGTTATTTTAATTTTTGCATCATAGTTTACTCATGCTTGTATGTTTGCTAAATAGTTTCATAAACAATAAGGGCAAAGTTTCATTATGTTACAAAAAATAATGAACTTGAGAAAATTAAGTTTTAAATGTTCACAATTACTCTCAATGTATAACTAGGGAAGCTACATACCTAGGTAAATCAATGTCTTCATCTTTTCATTGCAACAGAGGCTGTTTTTTTTTGTTTAATTTTTAATAGTTTTGAGTAGGGTAAAAGGGTAAAATATGCAGACAAGTTAGCCAGTAAATATAATTTCACTCGCCAATTTTAAAAAAGTATTCCTTGTCGAGAATTTAATTATTTTTTAAATAAATACTATGTAATGGATTGACAAGTAATTAATTTTTTCAAGGTTTACAATTTGCATTTAAAAGCTAAGTTAAGTAAAGCCATTAAGTTGTTTGGATTTCCTCAAATATGAGCAGGAAACATTTTGAAGTCACGGTGAGATCCAAAAGCATGTTAGTGTGTATTGATGAGATTTTGTATTCCAACCGGATCAAGACATTATGGTTATTATCCGCATTCATTACGTGAGTGAAAAAATTGGAGCGCCTCCATTTGTATGCAATATTTACAAGGACCTAGATCTAACTCCTTCAAGACTCCAATTTTTGATTGGTGACTTTTGGACAGCCCGATTAAAAATTTCCCAGAATTACATTTTTGTAGTTTTCTCGTCATTTATACTTCCTTCTCGTCTCTCTTCAAAGAAATTCTGCTTTTCACAATTCGCCGAACTACTTTTTGCTTAATGAATATGTATTGAACCCAAGCATGAGTTTCAGGGTTTTAAACTTGGGGAATGGATTGTTGCTCTTTAGCAGATTTCCAGTTTTGGGAAAAATCAATGTTTGGCTTTCGTTAAGGAAAGCGTATAATAGTTAGAGATATCCCAAATTTAGTATTAGCTCAAAATAGGAAACAAAAAGGATTTAGCTCAAAGGTGATACGATGACGCTGTTGCTCCGAATTGCAGAAGGAGGGATTAAATTTTCTCTGTTGGAGTATGAAATTCGAGCATGGATCAAATTAAACTTATTCTGGAGTCTCGTATAACTTTAAAATATTTTCAAGTAACTTCAACAGTGAACTTAAACATAGATTTATTTAGATGTATTTTTTTTCACGGAAACACACACACAAAATACATTTTGAATCGTATGTAATTTTAATATAGGTGCAAGCCCTGTTAATCCAATTATTGTCATCATCTATCTGGACCAATCTCCTTTTGCATTTGTTCCTAAATTTTCTTGGAATTATGTACATACTGAGCTTAGGTATACAAGGGCTTAAAAATTGTGTAAGGTTTTTCGGAAGATTCCAATGCTCGTAAGAGGGTTAAAGTTCAAGGGCATGACTATCGTCAATTCCAGCTACACATTTCTATTACTCATGATAAATTAATTTTTGCATAGAATAACAAGATCAGAGAAAATCTACAATCGACTTTCAAAGAAAAGTTTTGCCGTTTATACTACATTTCAACAAAAAACACAATTCTACACACTAGAGAGGCATCGTGTCACGTGAACATGACTTTAACTTTTCCTTCCACTCCGAGAATCTTGATTATTATAAAGTTTCCATATCAAAGCCATTTTTATTTCTAGTTAGAGTGAAGCTCTTATCCTTACCTCTTCCGATCATCTTTTCAAGGTGAAGATGGAAGCGTAGAGAATTCAATTTGGTTGAAGTGAAAGTAAAGTGATTGCTTCTTTGCAAGGAAAAGGACTTTCAATATGAGAAACAAAGAGGGAAAGAAGGATATTTTTTAATGCAATACAAACTTTAAAATCTCCACAGTAGAGTATAATATACAGATGCACCATACAAAATCTGTAGCGCAGATATATGTTAGGACCCATTACCGCTGAAGTGTACTGTTCTTTCTCCGGAGCGTTGCAATTTGGTTGGCAAATTTAGAATTACCGAATTACGATTATTTTTTATTGAAATGAGAAAGAAAGTTTAGCTCGTTATATAATCTACGTTATGTTTTCTTCACTAACAGAAAAAAATAAGCCAAAATTCTTGAAAACTAACACGTTAAATTATTTTTTTAAGTTAGGAAACGGTTAGAAGTCCATATTAGTCGAGGGAGGAGAGCCTGGGATTTTCCTTCGGGGAGTCTCAGGATCGAATCCTGGCAGTGGTGGGGGTGGGAT
>JAQGAG010000908.1:0-12155 GCA_034696835.1 Lepidocyrtus lignorum
GCTGAGGCTGGACTATCACTTGGCAAAGGAAGGAGCAGAGATCAAGAACATCTTCAAAACTGTAAACGGGGTCGGATCCTCCATTCGGCGACTTGGATTGAAGATCCATTTCAATGTACCTCATCCTGAGGAGGGGGAGAGCGAGTGGCGAGATCTGCTGCCCGCTGGGATGAAGCTGGAGCTGCCCCACCTGGAGTGCCTCGACCTCACTGTAGAATGGTCAAAGATATCGGATGTTGACTTCCTCCTCCCATTGGTGTCATTGAAGGAACTGGCATTATCTTATCACACGATGGGCTCGAATAAAGGATCGGGATTCGTATCAGAGGGGAATGGCGTCATCCAGTTTGATGGTTTTCGGAACCAGTTTTACGAGTCGAACCTGTGGACCTTGCTTCCGGAAGTTAAGCGAGTGGCCATCCATTCCATTCCCATTGATGAGCCCACCGAAAAGAGTTTATGCTGGGATTGTGATGCTGGAGTTGGTAACTTGAAGTTGAGCAATATGAGGAGTACTCTGCACACCCGAGAGGGTTACCGGCAGTATCACAGGGATCAAGAAAGAATCCAATTACTGAGCGATTGGCCGCCTTCACCGGGAGGTTCCATAAATTCAATCTTTAAATTAATCCAGATCCAGAATCATATTTAAAAAAATGTTCGTCCAATTTAAAAAAAAATAAAATGCGTCACATCTTCTTCGCTTTCACTTTTTTCCAAACGACTGTTCACTTCAAACATCATTTCTCATCAAATTACGTCAACTTTTTTTTAAACAACTGGGATATATTTGTACGCAGTATTAATAAAGCCGATCCAACATTGCTATATAATCGAAAAATAAATTCCCATTTCAAATCATTCAATACGGCTTCAATGGCTTCATTAAACATGTACAAAGATAAAGAAACGAGCAAATATAGAAGGAAAAATATGTTGAGAAGTTTTAGTCTGCAGGAAATGTGAATGACTTTCACTAGCTTTCACCAAGTATGGTTGATAACGCCGTTATCATAACGGTATGAAAATTAGTTTAGGGGCATTGTGAGACCATAAAAATACAATTTATTTATGTTTATAAAAATTTTATAATGTTCAAGTGCACTAGTGAAATGTTCAATAAAATTATTTTAACTTTTAATTTATTGGTGAGTGAAGGTGAAAGTTGTTCTTTACCTTTCTCTGTCATCTCTGTCCTGTCTGTTGTCAAGCTATCAACGGGTAATTTTTGTAAAATGTGCAAAATCTGAAATAAAATTGATTGCCATACCCAAACCTTAATCATTTCAAAGGGCCATTGCATTAAAGAAATTATATATATAACTAATTTGATTTGATCATCCTCATTTTGTGGAACTTATTCGAGCCCATTATCTACTTATCTATGGCTTAATCTTATTACATGATAAGAATGGAAGATATCGATATGGAGCAGTTGAGCCAGTCTCGACAGGAGGCCCTGAAGCAGAAGCAAATTGCTCGGAGGGCAGCATGGCAAGCTGAAGTGAAAGCAGAGTTGGCTAACCGAGCTGAGTACAAACTCCAAATGGAAGGTATCCCCCGAAACCAGATCAAATCCTGGAAGGATAAACAGGCCCTGTCCAACCTTTCGCCCAAGTGGAGAAAGAAATTCCGGTCTGAGCGAGCTCAATTCCTATTCAACGGAGTGTTCCCGATCCTTTACAAGCAGAACCTCACCTTCGACGAGGTATCCAACTGCCGCCTCGTCTCCTCAGCGTGGAAAGAAGCCATCGACGGTGCACTCTCCCCCGCACATTATCAAGATCTGTTCTCGGCTGATAATGATGAACGGAATCCGCACACCTGCCATCAGTTCTCCTCGGTGGACCGGATACAACGCTTGAATCGGAAGATTGAATCGAAGTATCGGGGAATCACTCCGTTTAACTTCCGCCGACTTTATATTGGCCACCACTACTACCCAATGAAGCCTTTTGGGTTCGACGCCCACGGATCCCAATACTGGATTGAGATGATGAAGCTCCTCACCCGCTGGGGGGAGGAGGTAAGGACGGCATTATTCACAGTTGAGGATGGAAGCATTGAGCTGTGGTACGAGTTCCTCGTCAAGTATCTTACCTTGATGCCCAACCTCCGGGAGCTGGTTATTTATGAGGTGGATCGCAGTTTATATCTTGACGCTGACGTGTACACGATGATAAGGGAGAGAAATGATGTGGTCGGCCCATTGAAACTGAGGATGGAGCGGAAGCCCCTTCCAGAGCTGCCCCAGTTGCGCTCCCTTGTCGTCGAAAACTTCCTTCTGGCTCCGTTAGTTGGAGCTATGTTGACCAATTATGGGGACAACCTGGAGTCCGCTAAGATTTATGGAGGGGGATTTGACAAGTACTCTGGAGATGTCGTGGATCTGGGAGGGTTTGTCGCTGGGAGGGAACTTTCCTTCACGAAATATTCCTGCATGTATAGGAACTCCTCCCGGATAGAGCACTGGAGCTTCCAGTTCCCTCAGCTGAACGAACTGAGCCTAGACTATCGCATGGTAAAGGAGGGACCTGTGGTTGAGAGCATCTTCAAAACGGTGAACAGCCTCGGATCCTCGATTCGACGACTCCAATTGAAGATCCATTTCGATGTGCCTGATCCGAAGAAGGAGAGCGACTGGCAGGATGTGTTGCCCCCTGGGATCAAGTTGGAGCTCCCTCACCCTCACCTGGGGTGGCTAAAGCTGAATGTGGAGAGGTCAAAGATAACTGATGTCGACTTCCTCCTCCCATTGGTGTCCTTGAAGGAGCTGACCTTCTCTTATCTCACGATGGGCTCGGACAATTCGGGATTCATATCAGAAGGGAATGGCATAATCCAGTTTACTGGTTATCGGGACCAGCTTTATGAGTCGAACCTGTGGACCTTACTTCCGGAAATTAGGCGAGTGGTCATTCATTCCATTCCCATTGATGAACCTGGAGAAAAGTGTTATGCCTGGGAAGACGGTGTCCGTAGCTCCAAGGTGCCTAACATGAACAGCACTCTCCACACTAGAGATGGATATCTACAGTATCAATACGAGCAGGAGCAAACAGAATCCAAATCCCAACAAAATTCTCAGCTCATGCAATTTAGCAATAAACATTTAATTGTGCATTAAACCAATCCATTTATTATTGCATGTTGTAAAAATTTTCATGAAAATAAAGTATTTTTAAATAATAGTTACGCAACCTTCCACATCCCCAGCTTTTACCTTTACCTCATTCAGAATCAGGACTAGTGATAAGAGCATTCTTCATTCTTCATCTATGTCAACTAGGTGAAGATTAGTGGCTCAGGCAATTGCATGGGAAAGTGAAGGTATGACATGACCAGATTCATTCGAGAAATGAAAGGGAAACTTTTATGGTAGTCAGCATGTTATGCTAAAGCATGCAGCCTCGTTTCGGCCTTTTCTTGGAACTTAAGGTTTTCAGCCGTAATACATTGCAGAAATGGCCGGTTCTATTTTTATGCTATGGATTGCGATTGGGAAAGAATAAAAGAAATCTTGAGTTTTTACTAACTAACTTATTCTGTCTAAGAAATCCATAATAAATATTTTGTAAAAAAAAGCTACGAGACGGATTGGCGTATCCGAATATATTTTTCCCTGACAGGTTATCTTTCTTTTCTTACCTCACTGTCATGCGTGACTGCGTGAGATACCTAAAAGCATGCTAATTCCATATTTTATGAACAGTTTTGAAGCTTTGAAAATCGGATATGAATATAACAAAAAACTCGATAGTATTTATCCACAAATACTGTTACGTAATTTCTAATTGATGGATTATATTTGCATAGGCTCATCTTTTTTTCAATCTTCATAAAAGGACAAAGCTCGCAATTTCATTCACAATCGCGTCCGCTACCTCCAGCGCTGTTATCCTCGATGCTATTTTGACAGGGCCATATGAGAATCCGAGTGTGGGGCAAGAGCGAAGCGCCATCTTGTCATGTCTGCTCTTCAAAAAATATTTCCAGGAGTGCCTGAACTTCTCCCCATTTTCATGTGGGATCCCTGCCAGTGTGTGCAGGAGAAAGTTAAGGATAATGCAAAGGGGAACTAAGAGAGAGCAGGGGAGGTAGATGATGAGGGGAAACGCTTCGTACAGCTTGATCATAACATAACCCCCAAAGGTCGCCACCACCACCCCCATCCCCACCAACACGGTTGCGAAATCGTTTATAAAAGTGCTCGAAGCTCTAGTCAAAATTGTCAGAATTCGGAATGGCTTGAGTTTGGAGGGAAAAGCAGACCTTCTGGGGAGCATCATCAAGGACTGAAGTATGGTCACAATGTTGAGATGGGAGCATCCCTCAAACAACGTCAATGATAAGGTGATGAGGCCTTCAAACATGATGAGCATGCTCAAAACCACAGAGAGACCCAGTATTGACCCGTAGACCAATACCACCGCAGTGGCGACACATGAGAATAGCTGAACTCCAATCCTGAAAAGGTACAGCTGAGATAAACCGTCCAGGTGGAGGCGTTCCAATAGCTTGTAAAGGATAAGCTGAATGGGGCCATAGTCCCGTAACGCAACAATTCCACCAAATGTCAAAGGGATGATGATAACCGTTGTTGAGCATATCATGTAGACTATCATTTCCCCAATTCCTGGTGGACGACGCTTGGATGGAAAACCTTTTGAAAATGATGTAATCAAAACATGTTGCAACAGAAATGCTTTGATTATCTTTGAGGAATTGTCAGGATATTGGCTTTATTACCGAGTGGAAGGACCTTCAAAATTTTAAATCTCTGCGTGACCACATAGCCCCATTCCTCCGGATATCGCGCGAACATTCGATAAGCGAAATAGCCAATTGTGAACATTGTCAAGACGAGCGTGTAAAAGCCGAACTGTTCCCATTCCTCACTCTCGTCCCATTTCCCAAGGAGCCACCGGAGCCGCAATATAGACATAGCCACCGTAATTACCTGCAGGCGTGAATAGTAGATAAGCCATGAAGCCCTCCGAGTCAGAGTTTTCGGCGAGTTATCCTTCTCATTTCCAAATTCAATTTTCATTTCCAAGCTGGAGGGATCCAGGTAGAAAGGGAGATATTTTTGGAAGAGGAATTGGACGTTGAGGCAGCCCTGCGTTATGCTCATCTTGGAAACAAATCCAATTTGGAGTGATCCGTGTCTAGTTGACGTTATACTGGAACCTTCTATTCCAAGTTTGCAAGTGGAAAGCCATTAAAAGGGCCGATGTGCTTTTTCCTGGTTGGATTTTGTTTTTGACCAAGCCTACGTTTGGAGGTTCTGGTGTTTTTGGTGGAAGCCGTATATTTGGAAATTGCGATGACATGGCCAAGCATAGATATATCAAGCAAGCCAAAATTTTGGTAAAATCCTCATATTGCAATATAACATCAGCTTACAAATGGTAGAAACTGCCAGTTTTTTTTGTGTTGTTGTTGTTATGAATTGCGATTGTGAAACCATTTGTTCGAAAAAACTCCAAAAACATGAAGCAAAAAACAAGTTTCGGGAGGAATTGGCTCCCTGCCTGTTTTTCGCTCGCATGTTATTTTTTTTTTACATGACTGTTTCGAAGTTAAGGGGTGCTTATTGACATATTTAGCAAAACATGACCAAAACCTGTACCGAATAACGATGTACCGAATAAGGTTTTCAAATGTCGAATTAGAATAGAAAGAGGCAACAATACATAATTAATGGCTTATTTTTGATTTTTACATAAATTATACTTCCGTCTAAGACCGTCTTTTAGCTTTTAGCTTAAAAGGCTGTATACATAAATGCTGGATAATAAATATAATATTGATTTGGGCTCAACCTGACAAAGAAATTAAACTATGCCATTTTGACAGGGCCATATGAGAATCCCATCGTAGGACATAAGCGAAGCTCCATCTTACACGGGAACGTTTTGAGGCCATAAGCGCCTCCAGACTTATGATGTTTTCGGAGGAGAAATCGGACGTTGAGGGAGCCTTGCGTTAAGCTCATCTTCTCCAGTCTTCATATCAGGGCAAAGCTCGCGATTCCATTCACTACCGCGTCCGCCATCTCCAGCGCTGTTTTCCTCGAAGCTATTTTGACCAGGCCATATGAGATTCCGATTGGGGGACAGGAGCGAAGCGCCATCTTAGCATGTCTGCTCTTCTTAAAGTACTTCCAGGAGTGCCTGAACTTCTCCCCATTTTCATATGGGATTCCTGACAGCGTATTCAGGAGGAAGTTGAGAATGATGCAAAGGGGCAAGATGAGAGAGCAGGGGAGGTTGATGGCCGCCACCGCCCCCATACCCACCAACACAGCTGCGAAATCCCATACAACCGTGCTTGAACTTTTGGTCAAAATTGTCAGAATTCGGAATAGCTTGAGTTTGGAGGGAAAAGCAGACCTTTTGGATAGCATCAAGTGCTCCACCCCAATCCCTACGTTGACAGAGGAGGATCTTCCGAACAGGTCAAATGATAAGGTGGTGACGGCCTCCAAAACGATGAACATGCTTAACACCGGAGAGAGAACGAGCATTGCCCCAAACACCATTACAGCCCCAGTTGCGACAAATGAGAATATCTCAACTGCAATCCTGATAAGGTACAGCTTTGATAAGCCGTCCAGCTGGAGCAATTCCCATACCTTGTAGATGATAAGTTGGAGGGGGCCATAGTGTCGTAAAACCGTAATCCCGCAGAATATCAAAGGGAATACGACAAGCGTAGTTGACCTTACCATGTAGACCATCACTTCGCCAATTCCTGGTAGACGAGTCTTAGATGGAAGGTCTGTAAAGAATAAGTTTAACCAGAACATGTTTAAGAAGAAATACGTTGTTTCGCTGTGAGGAATAGCGGGAGAAACTTACCATGCGGAGTGACCTTCAAAACTTTGAACCTTTGTGTGACCAGATAGCCCCATTCCTCCGGATATCGCTCAAAGCCTCGATAAGCGAAATAACCAATTGTGAACATTGTGAAGACGAGCGTGTAAAAGCTGAACTGTTCCCATTCCTTCCTCCCCTCCCAATTTGAAAGGAGCCACTGGAGCCGCAATATGGACAGCGCCACAGTAACTAGCTGTAAGCGTGAGTAGTAGATTTAGATAAGCCATGAAGCCCTCCGACTCCTAGGTTTGGACGAGTTATCGGAGCGATTTCCAAATTCAATTTTCAGGTCCAAGCTGGAGGGATCCAGGTGGAGGGGGAGGTATTTTTGGATGAGGAATTGGACGTTGAGGCAGCCCTGCGTTAAGCTCATCTTGGAAACAAATCGAATCTATTTTGGAGTGATCCGTGTCAAGTCGACTTTACTGGAAACTTTCAATCCAAGTTTGCAACTGAAGCCATAAGACGGGGCTTTTTTCTGGTTGAATTTGGTTTTTGGCCAACCTACTTTTGAAGGTTCTGGTAAATTTGGTGGAAATAGTATTGGGAAATCGTGATGTGATATGGCCAAACATATAGCTATCAAAGTACCTCGCTGTAATATGACATAGGATTAGAAATGGCCGGTTAAATAATTTTTGTTATGAATTTTGATTGTGAAAGAATTTGACAAAATTTATGCTTGAATCTATAAAAAAAATATTGAAGAAACATCAAAATGGCGAGAGGGATTATTGGGCAACCGAGTGTAGTAGTAGTCCATCGCAGGTTAGCTTTTTTAACGTGACTGTTTCGAATTAAGTTGAGGCCTACCTGACATAACTAAAATGTGACTAAAAGCTGGCCAAATCTAAATCTTACAAAGTCTTTCGAAGGTCGAACTCGAATAAAGAAATTCAATAATTTTTTGTATTAATTCATTACCGCATTTTGATCCGGCCATATGAGATTTCGATTGGGGGACATGAGCGAAGCTCCATCTTATCATGGCTGACCTTCAAAAAAATACTTCCAGGAGTGCCTGAACCTGAACTTCTTCCCATTTTCATGGGAGATTCCTCCCAATATGTGGAGGAGAAAGTTGAGGATGATGACGAGGGGCAATATGAGAGAGCATGGGAGGTAGACGATGAGGGAGAACCCTTCGTACAGCATTATCATAACGTAACCCCCGTTCAATTTGGGGGATTGGAAGACCAACAAAAGTATAATGATTGGTGACCAATTTAAGTTGTAAAATGCTCGTTTTAAATAAATGCTAAATATCCAAACCTCAAAGTGATAAAGGTCGTGTTATTTAAAGGAACGGAGCACGCAGAGCTTTATCGATGAGAGGAGGAGGAATAAACTCAAAGATGTGCCATTTTACCATTATCCTCTCAGATCCTGACATTTCTCTGTCCTGTTGTCAAGTTATCAAAGCATAAGTAACTTAGATATGAGATGTAAAAAAATTTGAAATAAATCATTTCAAGGAAATAATTTCTCAGCGTCCCACTTGAGCTCACGTTAATTGGTCTAATTGACTTTTGTACTGGAAGAAATTATTACTAATTTGATCATCCTCATTTTGTGGAACGTTTTTGAACCCTTGATCCTAGTTATCCAGCTTCATAGGATAGATAAGTATGGATGAGGTGGATGTGAAGCAGTTGATCCAATCTCGACAGGAGACCCTGAAACAAAAGCAAATAGCTCGGAGGGCAGCATGGCAAGAGGAAGTGAAGGCGGAGTTGGAAAAGCGTGCAGACTACAAACGGCAAATGGAGCGAACCCCTCGTAACCAAATCACGTCCTGGAAGGATAAGCAGATCTTCTCCAAGATCTCGGTCCAAGCCAGAAAGACATTCCGCTCTGAAAGAACCCAATTCCTATTCAACGAGGTGGTCCCCATCATCCTCCGTGAGCTCATTTGCGACGACATATGTGTATCCCGTTGGGTTTCCAAAGTGTGGAAAGATGTCATCGACAGCGCTCTCTCCGCCACACCTGGAGATTACCACGATGTGTTCTCGAATGGTAATCCAAATCAGATGCAGCATCAGCGTAGCTGCCTCAAGTTTTTTTCGCTGGACCAGCTAAAACGCTTTAACCGTAAGAGTGAGCTCGAGTATCATGGATTGAATCCCTTCCCCTTCCGCCAACTCTACTTTGGCTATGCAATGACACTAAAGGAAGGCTATCCCCAACTTGGACCCCAATACTGGATTGAAATGACAAAGCTTCTCGAACGTTGGGGGAGGGAAATATGGACAGCTATGTATGTATTTGACGATGGCTCCATTGAAATCATGTACGTGTTCCTCAACAAGTATCTCAGCCTGATGCCAAACCTCCGACAGCTGTGTATTATGGAGCGGGACCGAAGTGAAAATGTTGGAGCTGTTATGCAGAGAGATCTCGGAAAAGATGTGCTCGGTCCATTGAACAAGCTACTGAAGCGGAAGCCCTTTCCAGAACTGCCCCACCTCCGCTCCATCATTTTATCGGAGTTTACCCCGGCTCCGTTAGTTAAAGCCATACTGGACAAGTACGGAGACAACTTGGAGTCCGTTAGAATCGAGGCGGCGGGAGTGGACAAATATGCCGGGGAATATGTGGACCTCGCACAGTATGCCTCCGGTAGAGAACTTCCCTTCACGATATACTCCTTCATGTATAAAAACTCTTCCAAGATCACACACTGGAACTTCCAGTTTCCCGCACTGAACGAACTCTGCCTAGACTATCGCGTGGTGACTAACGGAGCAGGGGTGGAGAACATCTTCAGAACGGTGAACAGTTGCGGATCCTCAATTCGACGACTTAAATTAATGATCCGTTTTGATGTGTTTATTCCGAGATGTGAGAAGGAGTGGCTGGATCGGTTGATCCCAGGGCTCAAGTTAGAGCTACCCCACCTCGAGTGGCTCGACCTATTTGTGGAAGGATCAAAGATAACGGATGCCGACTTCCTCCTCCCACTGGTCTCATTGAAGGATATGACATTCACTTATTACACGATGAAGTCGGACACTGCATCATTCATACAAGATGGGAATGGAATCATCCAGTTTACCGGATATAGGGACCAAATGTATGACTCGAACCTGTGGACCTTGCTTCCGGAAATTGGGCTCCTCACCATCATCTCCATTCCCCTTGATGGACGACCAAAAAAGCTGCCCAAACTGGTCACTACTGTGCACACCAGGGATGGCTATCGGCAGCATCACGGAGACCGGGATCAGAAATGAAGACTCCGAACTACTGAGCAATTGACTATCTATTTTAACCCCATCATGTATCCATTCTTCCCAATGAGCAAAATGTTTAGCTCGTTCATTTAACAAAATATAATAATTACATAATATTAGAAACCGTATCAGTGTCACATTGTAAAATATTTTGGGAAAATAAAGTAACTATAAAAAATTATGCAACCTTCCAGCCCCTGCTTTTTTACCTTTACCTCATTCAGAATGAGGACTAGCGATAAGAGCATTCTGTCTTCGCATATCTCAACTAGGTTAAGATTATTGGTTCAGGCCATTGCATGGGAAAGGGAAAGTATGACTTGATCAGATTTATTCGAGAAATATGAAAGGGAAACTTTTATGGTTGTCAGCAATCCAATCATTTCATTTGAAACCAGTCAATACGACTTCATCATAAAATGTGCAAAGAAATGAGCTACTGCAGAAAAAAATTGGTATGCTCGGATTTCTGAATGTTGATGGCATTCACCAACCATGCCATTCTTGATGTGGGAATAAAGCCAGTTTTTTTCATGTTATTTGCACATTTGCCAATTTATAATTGTCCAAACTCTTTTGATTTCAGTTTCATCTTCGACTTCATTTAAGACTGACATCATCAATCCTCAAAGAGGATAAAAATATCTTCGGGGCACTGTGAGAACACCAAAATATTTTGTCATGTACTTTTATATTCTTTTTTAGTAAATGGCTTTCAGTTAAGTATTAACAATATTGCAGTTGGGCCCATACTTGTTACTGGATTATGTTTGGTTTCATTGCTCATGCCAATACAATTTTAAAATTTGATATTTGCCTAGCCCCACAATAGAAATTAAACCGCTCTGAAAGTCAGAAAGGGAGAAGCCGTCGTGGAGGCCATATCCGCTATTGAATCCTCTAACAACTCCGCTATCGCCACTGCCGCTTTTTTAATGTGATTTTGACGATTTTGACCTGGCTATATGAATATCCAATTGGGGGACATGTTATGTGCGAAGCTAAATCTTAGCATACCTTGTCGTCAAAAAGAGCTTCCAGTAGTGCCTAAAAATCCTCCCCATTTTCATGGGGGATTCCTGCCCCTGTTTCCAGGAGAAAGTTGAAGACCATGCAAAGGGGCAATAGGAGACAGCAGGGGAGCGTTCCTTTCAAAGCTAAATTATGATAGGAAACCCTCTAAAATCTAAAAATGCAATATTTTAGGGAAATAAATAAATTAGATGCTTTGCGAACTCGCGATAATTAGTTATTTTGTTCCAAACTTCCAAACCCTGATTACAATAAACTGGCTTTCAGTTATCTATTAATACTAAAAAAATATTGCAGTTGTGCTCATCTTCTCAAAACTTCATATCAGGGCAAAGCTCGCTATTCCATTCACTACCGCGTCCGCCATCGCCAGCGCCGTTTGCACCGATGCCACTTTGACGGGACCATATGAGAATCCGATTGGGGGACATGAGCGAAGCTCCATCTTATCATGCCTGTCCTTCAAAAAATATTTCCAGGAGTACTTGAATTTCCTCCCATTTTCATGTGGGATCCCTGCCAGTGTGTGCAGGAGAAAGTTGATGACCATGCAAAGGGGCAATAAGAGACAGCAGGGGAGGTAGATAATGAAGGGGAACCCTTCGTACAGCTTGATCATCACGTAACCCCCCCAAGTCGACACCACCACCCCCATCCCTACCAACATAGCTGCGAAATCGCCTACACCCATACTTGAAGTTCTAGTCAAAATTGTCAGAATTCGGAATAGCTTGAGTTTCGAGGGAAAATCAGACCTTTTGGGAATCATCAAGGACTGAAGCATGCTCACAATGTTGAGATGGGAGCCTGTTCCAAGCAAACTTATTGATAAGGTGGTGATACCTATCAAAACCATGAGCATGTTCAAAACCATACAGAGAGTCAGTATTGACCCGTAGACCATCACAGCCCCAGTGGCCACACATGAAAGTAGCCCAACTCCAATCCTGAAAGGGTACAGATTTGATAAGCCGTCCAGCTGGAGAAATTCCAATAGCTTGTAGAT
>JAQGAG010000909.1:0-12153 GCA_034696835.1 Lepidocyrtus lignorum
CAACAGTTTACAATCAAGTTTTTAATTCGGCTCTAAAGAACCAAGAGAAATAATTCTTGCAACCATTTTTATCTTAACTTTTTTTTATCCTGAAGTTAAAAACTACATACCTATACCATTACAAAAAAAATCGTACACATTTACAGTTCCAACTGCACAAAAGTAGTTCAAGAGTATTTTATGAATGGTTAGGCAAACGTAGTATCCTTAATTTCTGTTAAGTCAAGTAAGTTTGTGGAAAAATTGACAAAATGCCCTTATTTGTGTTACAGGTCCGGTGAAAGGCGGGAAGGGCGGAAAGAAAGATCCAACGTCCCTTTCTCATGCGGAACAGCACACCTCCCTGGCGGGTTCAAACGCCAAAGCTGCCGCTGCTGCTGTTGGTAAGGAAGCTCGCGGTGCCCGAGACACGTCGGACTGGCCCTTTCTTGACAAGGGGTCGCAGTCAGCGTGTCGAAGAAGCCGGGAGCGGTCAACAAGCAGCAGCAGTGGGAGCAGCGGGAGTAGCAGCTCAGGCTCGTCGTGCTCCAGCCGCTCGTCATCCGCCTCCTCCTCTCGATCTTCCTCAGCTGAATCTGCGTCCCCAGAACCCCGTAGCCCTGTTGTTACCAAAAAGGCTTCCAATGAACAACAACAAAGCATCATCTCATCTGTCATTAACAAATTATCCTCCAGTTCGAAAGACACGGGCCCAGGTAGGAAGCTTAAAACTTCCGAGCGGTGCCCGAGCAACAGAACAAAGCTTCGGGCCGAGACTTCTCAGAGAGAAAAACCCCCCGCCAAGGGTGGTCGACCCGCAAAGTCTGGATCAGGGCGAGGTGACCCTTTTCGGAGTGCATTTTCTCCGTCACCCGAGCCTGAGACCAAACCAGCCAGTCCCTCTCCACAACGACAGCGGGAGCAGAGGAGTTCCAGCCCCTCTCATCACCACAAGGTCTCTCCGCTCTCCAAGACCAATGAGCAACAACAACGCGAGAAGCAGCGTGTCAACAAGTCAAAGAGCCAACCCGCTTCAGCATCCCCTCCAGTCAGCAAAACTATCGCCGAAACGAAAGGCAACCGAAGAAAGGGAGAATCATCAGCAGCAAAGGTCACCCAAGCGGAGAAAGACAGCAAGTCAGAGGCAACAGCAAGTGAGAAGAGACCTTCGGCGAAGGCCGCATTAGCAAGCAGAAAATCTCCTGTGAAGCATACTGGTCCCTGTTTATCATCTGAGTCGGAGACAGAGACGGCAATTGACTCTCATCAATCAACTAGTAAGCCAGATATTTCCTCTAAAACTAGGAATAATTCTCGGTCTCAATTACAACCAGAACCCACAGTTTCACCATCCTTCAGAAAGCGCAAGTCCAATTCTGAAGGTGGTGGTAGTCTTGGTCTCTCGGACTCTGAGGAGTCTGGGGCGGAAGAGAAGGAGAATTCCTGTGTTTCTACCGTCCCTGCTGAGCACCATCAACGTGAAACTGATCTGCATCATAATTCAAGTACTCCTTCCACAAAAACTTCACAAAAGAATTCCACAACCACAGGGTCGCACTCGGCGTCCATACTCTCCCCACTAACTCCAACCGAAAACAAGGAGAAAGAGCAACCATCTCATGGGACCTTGACGAGACTTTCTGAGTCGGAACAACCAGAGTCGAAACGTCCTAGACTTGATTCCCCAACAACAATCCCATCAACATCATCTGGTCAGTTGAAGTCCATTTTCTCTCCATCTGGAAGCACAGGAGGTGGTCGAGACGGAGAAATATTGGATTTCGATTCAGAGCTTTATGATCTTGCTCGAAGTGTTGTAACTGATGAGTACACACACGGGGACGAAATCAATTCCGGTGGCTCCCTGTCATTCTCTTTTTCTCAAGAGCTTTTTTCACGAGAGGATAACAAGGAGGATTCGGCAAGGGCTACCATGAATCTTGTCGAAAAGCTAAGGTTGCAACATGCTCGCAAATCCGGAGGACCACACCGACCTTCAACAGAGAGCTCATCTGATGTTCCATGTGATAGTCTACTCGAAGAATCAGGCAGATCACCGTCACGCCCAGACTCCAGCTTACAAGAAGAAAAGGTGGACACTGTTGAAGCTACAATAACGTTAGAGATAAGGGAAGACGATAAATCTTCAAACTCACAACAAGCGTCAGCATCAGCATTCGAAGCTCCTCCAGACATAAAATCCCCCAGCAATTTATTACACACATTAGGCAGTCCAGACATAACAAAACAATCCATTCAAGGGGACGAAAGATGGGTTCCACCGAGCAGCAACTCAGGACCGTCATCCAGAAACGCACCCTCTCTCAAAGCTTCCCCCTCCGGGTCTATTCCACATGCCGCTGCCGCGGCCCTGCGTTCCCCCAGAACTCCCTCATTTACCGGTATACCTGAACAATCACCACCAGTACCGAAACAGCCAGCCAATACTAATCAACAAGGTGGGGTTGAGCTGGATAAGCATCGGATGCATTCTCCTGCAGCATATCACGAAATGGCTTCTCCGCGCATTCGCCCTCATGGTAGTCAGTCATCCATCTCCACTGATGACAACAGTGAAAAGGGCAATGCTTTATCAGTGGATACTCATGTCACGTCACCATCGGTCACCTCCCCCATCATAAGCCCATTGCTTCCTGGACTAAGTCAAGCCATTTCATCATTTCCTCCAGGCTCAGCTGCTGCTGCGGCCGCTGCTGCTATGGCTGCAAGCCTGGCGGCAGCCGAAACTAGTCCTAACCTTGCTGCAGCCGTTGCAGGGTTACCTTTCGGTGCGAATCCATTCATGTATCCAGCGCTGGCCAACAACCCAGCGTTTGCATCCGTTGTCAACTCACTAGCTCCATTTCTCCAAGTACCTATTCCCAAAAATTCTCCTGCTGTTCTTGGACCTGTATCTCCAGTAAACTTTCCGTCGGCGCCAAATGCAGCCCCCTTCCCTCCTTTTATCAGCTCATCAACATCGTCACTACAAGCTCAACAACAGCAAGCTAATATTCCAGGACAGCAAGGTACTGTTCGTACTCCAACTCCCTCACCCACATCAGGGGGACTTGGAAAGCAACAGCGAAGACCGTCGGATGTGCCCATGGGTGAAGGGAAGCTTCGTTTGAATTCTCCATTGGTCTCTGTGTCGACATCTATGCCTCCACTCGCCAAGCCACCACTCACGTCGCCTTCTGTTCTACTACAATTGGGCGGGGTAAAGAGCGTGACGCCACCAATTATGAGCAATATGGCCCATATTATAGAAAGCGTTGTGAATAATCACAGGAGTGACACGGGTTTACCCAAGACTACCTTGTCACTGGCGCTGGATTTGCAAATGCCTTCAACGACAGCACCCGCTGTTGCTCCAACAAGTACAAATCCTGTTATAAAGACACCGGTAACAAGTCCCGCTGTTACAGCCGCGAAGCATCAAGGTCATGCAGTTGACATCGGTATGAATGCTGTATTGTCAAATAAAACAACTGAAAACATCATCACAGGCCGAGATAATAGTGGGACATGTCCTACTGTGGAGGATACCAACGTAGTTGCAAATAATATTGTCAACAATGCTGCCAGTCCAAAGCAATTACCGCCTTCAGGAGGAGGAAGGGGTAGAAGGGCATCTGCTCAAAGAACACCTACATCGGCGAAGGCCGCGGAGAAACTAACCGGTGTGAACGCAGTAATTGAAGACATGATGAGCGAGATGATGAGCCCTCAGCCACAGACCAAAGGGGGCAGACCTAGGAAGGCAGCTGCACAGTCACCTGGAAGGGGCAAGGGCCCTGCTCGACGCGGCCGAGGAAAAGGGAAGGGCAAAAATGTTGTTGGAGTCCGTAAAGACCTGAAGGGTACAGTTTACGATATTGATTTCGATGAGTTTGAAGAAAATTCGGAGGAAAAGATCGACCTAAGAGCATTAAGAGAAAGGCGGAAGTCGAGCGAAGTCCATTCGTCGAAAGAAACGGAAAGCAAACATTCCTCAAAACACTCCTCATCGGACCACCCCCATTCCGGTCCAATCCTGTTGACACTATCTGTGCCACACGGGGAGAAACATTACCGTCCCCGCTCCTCTGTTCACACCGAGAAGGAAGGGAAAGTACACAAATATCAGAGGAAAGAGAAGAAAGCGAAAGAGTCCGCACAACAGCCGCAGCCAACCGTTCCACCAATCTCAATAAAGGTGGATTCAAGTACAAAACTGCTAACCTCTTCATCATCAACTGCCAACGGCGCAGCTAAGGGGACTCCCAATGATAAAGGAATTCACTCAATACTGCAAGCCCCCCTTCCTGGACCTGTTGATATGCGCACCTATTCCGCTTCAGCGTCTGACCCAACCGGAGAGGAGTCAGTTGGTAAAATGGGTTACCCACCATCCCTGACTGCAAAGGACCCAGGCTCAGAAATCGCTTCATTCTTTATGAGTGGGGCGGTGGCAAGTGGTGGAGCTGGTACTTCAACCACTGTGAACGATTTCGAAGAACTGGATAAAGCGCTTGAAGTACTTGTGGCAGCACCAAAGCCCGTCGCAGCTGGAAACACATCTTCCCAGGTTCCAACATCTTCCTCTTGCTCCATATCCTCTGGGTTATTGGTTGCCGGAACCAATCAGCAGACTCCAGCTCCTTACGATAGTGCTGTGAAGGATGTGATATATAATGATACTTCTAATAATAGTCACGCAAATAAGCTTCTAAATACTCATCAACCCGCGGCGACAGTCAACAACATCTTGCCTTCTGCTGTGGGTGTCTCGTTCGAACAAATCGCTTCCAAGCAGTTAGATATATTGGGCAGGGATGGAGCCGATGCTTTTGGGGGAGCGCCAAGTGGGGCAGTACCACCATCTTTGTCAACAGACAGCAATAGTGATATGTCACGAAATCAGCTCAAGGTGAAAATCAAGGGTCCATTTTTGGATGCAAACTACAGCTCAACCAACTCAATGCCTCCAGGGGTAGCACAGGGCAGTTCTCACCATCTTCATCCTCACGGAGCTACCTCAGGCATCATGCCTCCACATTTGGCTGCAGCCTCTGTTGTTGGCTATCCTCAGGCAACGCATTCTGGAAGTTATGGTAGCTCAGAAGTCGGACCCTACCCTCACCACCAGCATCATTCACACCAACAATGGATGATGAGCTCTATGATGGGCAATAACACATCCAACCTACGAAGAATGAGAAAAAAGGAGCTGTTGAGACAATATTGGACCCAAGATATGAATATGGACGGAGGCTCGAATCTCCCTGGTTATCCTCCCGGTGCAGTTGGCTCAGGTGGCATGTCAGATGTATCAGCTTTGCCACCGAACCAAGGTTCTCATCCACACCATCCAATAAGCCGCTCAGTAATAACAATCCCCAAGGCAGTTGCATCAATGTCCATTATTCCAACGAAGGAGGACTACAGGATGGAAGAGGAGAGTAATGACAGTAATCCTGGCTCAGCAATGGGCGATATGTGGTCCGGCGGATCTGGGATGGGTTCAGCTAATTCCGGTTCCAAAGGTAATCTCGGAGGTAAGACTGATGGAACGCAAAAGAAACGAAGGAGTCGGGGGATTTATAGGGAAATGGCTGCCCTTGGAATTCTTCCACCAGAGGGCCATGGGAAAGCAGGTCGTCGGGAAAGAGCAGCAGCATCTGGAGGTAATAGTGGTGGAAACACCCCGGATAGTAACTCGAGGAAACGAGCCCGAAACAATAACAAACCCAGTCGGAGCACTTTTATTCCGCCGACCTTGGCGGATTCGGTGGACTCTATTGGGGAAAGGGGTAACAGTGGTCACATGGAGTCTACCGGCAATTCATCTCAATCCAATTCTACATCTGTGAGTGCGGCCCTTGTTAATGTTGCCAATCATCCCACGCCCAAATTAAAGATCAAATTTGGGGATCTATCCAACTCCACTGGTGGTTCTGGAAGCAATGCAAAACCGTCAGGATCCAACTTGTCCCTGCAGAATAACACCAACCATATGAGTGACTCAGACAAAGAGACGCCAAGTAAAAAGGCCAAAGGACGTCCTCCCAAGAAACGTGGTCTGCCTGACGCCGCGCCTTCCCCCTCTGCATCATCTGCACCATCATCCGGAGGAGGTTTCTCAATGGAGATGTTAAAACGCGAAAACATGAAATTCAGGGAACAGATCATGAAGGATTATGCCAAGGCAGAACAAAAGGAGATTCTTAAATTGTCTGGAACACGGCGGAAGAAGCATAAGAGGAAAGGTGGTGCTTCTGCCGCAGGTAGCGAGACTGACGATGGATCTGTTCGATCCAAGTCACCTACCGAAGTGAAGGTAATTACGGATGGACCAAAACCAAAGTTGATTCTTCGTTTCGGGAAATCTCGTGCTGGCTCATCTGCTACTGTAGCCGGTGGTGAAAATGGTGGTAACAGTGGAAGTAATAGTGGTGGTGGTGATGATCCAAGCAGTGGAAAAATTACGGAAAATGGTCTTCCAGCGGTGAAGGATGAAAGCTCGTCACAAGCATCCAAAACCACGAGCAACTTTGATGGGGATGTTAAGGGAAGCGGTACAACTGGGAAAGTAAATGATCTCCTTGTAAATACTCCCCAAAACGGTAGTAAAGAAACCGCCAACAACAACAACAATGGTAGCAATGGTGATAAGATGTTAGTGCTGGAGTTGGAAAGTAAAACAGCCGACAAGCCAGCAAATCTATCTTCCTCATCTTCCGCACCCGACAACCAACCACAACAGCAGAACGCTACCGGGAGATCGAAGAACAGCGTTCCCCCCGAGACCTCATCCTCCTCCACTGTCCCCATTCGACTAAAACTGAGCCGATGCTATGAAGGCTACTCCCTTAAAAACAAAGAAGGCCTGGATGTGGGCATGGTGGACCGTGAGAACGGTGGTGCTTCAAATGCAGCTAAACAATCTGATAGTTGTCAAGTGAGGTGACCTATCGAGAACTTTTCACCCCTTTGTAGTGATGATAGGACTTGTAATAGTAATAATAACCTTAATAATAATAAGCATAGTAATCTTAACGAAGTCAAGGACACTAGTGTTGGTAACTCCTACAGAGGTGACAATGAGTCGAATGGTTTCCATGGCAATGATGCTATCCACCAGCAGTTAGAGGATGATGGGGCGAAAGTTGAGGATATTGATTATCCGCAGGTTGATGTTGATGAACCAGAAAGGCGCATGGAAACTCCACCTCCAAGTTCAGCAGCCACCATCTTCAGAGACCTTCACATTGCTCTTCGACCGAAAGGGTTTTATCACGGGTTTGAACTGTTCTTTTAACGGAAAATAAATGATCGTCAGCCATACGCTAAATATATGCTCTAACAGGAATGTATTAAATATAGCTAGTTAACTCGTAATTAATTTACGTCGTAGGAATGTTATAGGATGAGAAGGGAGATGTGGTGCGAAGTGCGTACATGTCTATTTATATCCGCAGTTTTTACACTTTTTTGATGGAAGGACAAAGGAGAATTAACGAAAACAGAAAGTTTACCCCTTTTTTAAATTCCCAACTTGGTTTTAAATCAATAATAGTAATATATATCATCATGATTCATAACTAAATACAGAAATGTCTACAATATTGGAGGAGAGAACAACTAATCCTGCTCCATTTTAATCCTCTTTAGATAATTTTAATGGAATTCATAATATATATCTCCACACATGGAAACCATTTTTGTGATAATGCGTCATTTAATGATATCTAAAAAATAATAACTAGGTGTAAAGAAAATTTCATTATCTCCGTATAATACTTGTACATATATTTTTCAGGAAGATAAAAAATGAAGAAAAAAAATTTACCGTTTACGGAGTACTAGTTAGCTCGAGAGGAAAAAAAACGTACGCTCTTGTACAACTTTCTTATAACCACACAAGTATATTAAATTAACGTTATTTAGGAACAGGAAGAGAAAGAAATGCGTAACTATAAATTATATACATACCGTTATAATTTTAAATATAAATAACTATGAAAGTCGTCCCCGTACATTGATGTAATCTGAAGCTGATTATTAAATGGAAATGTTTACTTATATGAAATAGTCCGAGTAACTATATAAATATTATATATAAATAGTTTTATCTAATGTCTAATGTAACTAGTGACAACTTGATTGTTACAATATATATATAACGTTGTTATTTTGTTGTCGTTTGTTTTTTGATAATTATTTTACTGTAAGAAGCCTTTTTGTTGATCTTCGAATATTTTTTACTTGCCCTCGCGTCAACAAACCGTAATTTTAAGTATATTGATTTTTTAGATAAATATATTATACATGAATTGAATATGTATAAAACTATAATTATGTGAATAATTAGTTAGGGGAAGATGACAATGTTAACGTATTATATAAGATACTATAAAAAATATACCTAATACATTTTAATAATATTCATTTTATTGCTAGCGGGAAAAAAAATCGTTTAGGGAAAACTGCATGAAAATAACTATTAACGCAACAATATTGTGGAAAACACGTGAAGATGTTGCATGCGAAAAAATATCTAATCGTTAATTTGTTTGATGTTGAATTTTAAAAAACAATGTTTGTTAATTAGTACTACTTTCTTTTCTCACAGCGCCACGCCACGAGCAAAATCGGAATGCGAAGTTTTTTTCAATTCATTGATTATTGTTTGGGTCTCCTCCCCACTTTTTTCATTTGTGTTAGAAATGTCTCCACTATTTGCTAACTCACCTAAATGTTATTTGTGAAAGGAGTTGTATTAGTTTTCGAACTTATTTTTTTAATGTGACGATAGTCAATTCATTCTAAGAAAGCAGTTACTAAAAAAATATCCATCGTATTGTTTGTAATATTTAATTTTTGATCTTTTTTTTCAATCCGTTGCAAGTGGACAAGGGAAAGGAAGATGTCCCGGATCGTTTGGTTGTTATTGAAATCCTCTGGCTTTAATTGTAATTTGATCCTTAAATATTTATTTAATATGAATTGTGAGGAATAAATTTTGATACAATATACAGTTACGAACCGTAATTTAATGCGGTTCGTTTGTGATTTATGATTATATGATATGTAATATTTCATAAGCTTTGGCTTGTATCACAAACAGTTTTCGTTTCCCTGCTGAGAAAATAAACTCACTTCTTATATTGAAGTTATCATATAAAAATACCTTGGCCTCAAGTGGGTGGGATTTGTCGTGGCTTAATTTATTTTGAAATTGTTTTCTTTATTTTAAAATTGGAATGAAAAATTGATGCTGGGAACTGCAGAAAGAAAGAAATGCGTTCAATAGATACGTTGTCTAACTTTCATTGAAGTAAATTAGAAAGCGTTATTGATTCGTATCTATTTTGAAAATCGTAGCCTTTTCATGAACTTTGACATGATATTATCATACTCCAAATTGAAAAAATTTTAAAGCAGAAATGCATTAAATGAAAAATACCTTTTAGAAAATTATGCCCATTTTTTAATTGTGGGCGGACGGTGACGATGGGATATGCCCACTCATTGTTATTTGATAGCATTTGAAGCCCGTTTTTTACAAACATTTAAATCTATTGTTTAATCATGATGTGTATGGTGGAATCATGGACAAAGGAAATGAAGGGGTAATTATTGGTGGTGATGGGATAAATGATAAGTAGGTACATTGTAATAATTTTTTATGGTTAATTGACCTGTTTGAAAATTATACAATCAATTAAATTGATACCAAGAGTTTTATTATAATGTGACTAGATACTTGGATACGGCAGATTCGAACGAAATGAAACTGAAAATATCGATTTCTATGTGGCGTGACGTTTTACGTAGTAAGAGAACTAAATTAAATTGCCCTAGTTTTACAAACGTTTCCTAAAACTGAAATCAGCGGTAGTTTGAAGTACGCTCCAAAGTGTAAATGTAAATAAAAATCTCAAAGCGCAAAATGTGAGAAATTGCTAACACCCAGTGACATCCCTTGAACAAATTACTGAACAAATATATTTTCCTAATTTCTACCAGTCATTTTCACATTTAGCTTGAACATGGACTGCATTCCTCTGATTAGTTTCTAGTAAATCAGACTCTTTTAATTATGAAAGGGTCAAGTAGTTTAAACAAGTTAAACTTATATTTGGAAACATTCCTGCGTGTTTGGAAAGGAAAGGGCGTAGACGTGTCTCTCCCCGTGTTTAATTACGTAACTACCTTCGAACGCCATTGTTAATTATTTAAATATATATGATACTACTACAAAGAGTGGAAGCGACAACCTAAACGTTTTTCTATCTCGGAAGACTACAAACTGGGAAAAGATTTTATCAACAAAAAGATAATTGTACAGAATAAATTTAGGGAAATTAAAGATCTGTATTGTTAGTTTAGAAACTGAGCACGTTTTTGTAACCTTCAAAAAAATAACACAACTTTAATCATAAGAGCACTTCTTGAAAAGATTATCAATTGTATTATTATGATAATAGTTAGGAAATTAATTGAGAGTGTATATAGTGTAAACACTTTGCATTTGTAATCAAAAACTTGCAATATATTAAAAGTTAATAATGCCCTGTATGATATATTGATAAAAATATAAATATAACTATCTATATTATCTTTTAAGTACACATATTAGCACTATATAATGTAAAAGGATAGCTAGTTCTAAAATTGTTACAGTTAGATTTTAGTGTGTATTTGCTTAATTGTTTTACCACAGTACTATTCCTACACTGCTGTAAACTTAATATAATTATGTATACAACGTACTAATTCATAACGACGATGATTACGCTAATCTGATTGAACAAAGGATAGCATACATAAATGATGTTAAAAAATAAAAAAATATAATGGAACAAAAAAATAAATGATGACCATGTTTGTGAAAACATTGGGAAATGAGGGGAAACTTTTTCAGCACAATTAAATGCATGGCAGCGTTTTCATATAATTCCAGTTTTATAATGGCAGGTGTTTACTTACGGTTCTTCAAATGGATGGGGTTTTCAACAATATCGTTAAAACATTTTATTTCTGCTTCCAGTGAAATTGAGATTTTCCTCCTGCTTCCAAATTATCTCGGTTAGCGTCATACACTTCAGCATGGATCTATGCATTTAAAAAACATCGTATGGGCATTGTGAGAATCTGGCATTTTTAGGCCTAAACCATTACCGTTTTAGCATTTTGTCTAGATACATTCAGGTCAAGTACTAAAGATGTTCATGGCTTTATGGGCATGATTTTGTACGGCATTTGTATGCAAATTTAATTGTTTAGCAAAAACCACAAGCATTTTCCCATTTCCGTGTTCCTCACGACAATTTCTCCACTGCCAGTTCTATATATTAATAATATTCCTTTCCCTTTCTACGCATTTTCCTAGGCATTTCTTGCTTCTTGTTGCATCAACGGGCATATAATTTTCATAACCCAGGTCTTCTTCTGTAATTGTTAAGTTACTGCAAAAAATAAGGAAAAACATTAAATATAATTAAATTACGTAGGAAGCATCAAGCATCTAGGAAAAAAGAGCAGAAGAAAGATTGTCCAGTCCACAACACACCCGTCCCGTCCCCCAAATCTCCCAATCCCTCTGACACCTGCAGAAACCCCTACACTTCGGATATGATATGCATAAAGATCCGTCAGTAGGTTCGGTTTATAGCGTACCTCAAATAACCATCGAAAAATTTTTGGTATGTAAAAATTTCCACTTTTGACCAAAATGCGCTTATTCATTTTCGTCCACGTAAAATATTTATTTCTCCATTTCTTACCATGCTTTTGCTTATATGTGCTTCCATGAAATTGAAAGAGCAACCAGCAAGTTCTTTCAACACCAAAATGTAAATCGGGAGGATAAATGCATATTTTTATAGACTGACAAAGAGATAAGACAAGAGACATTTTCAGGTACGAGAGTCGAGTCAGATCGGATGATGATTTGCTCGCACACAGGCAATTTATGTGATTGGTAGACACTGACTGAACTGACATGACGCTAAAAACGTTTTTACTACGACTTTTACGGCGGGAAATATGTATAAAACGAGAAACCATAATAATATACCTACATAAAAATATCAAAAATACGAGTTCTGTATGAACGCATTTACTGAATGAAAAGTAAACAGAGACGATTCATCGTGATCGGGAAAGTGCGTTTGCATTTGAAAC
>JAQGAG010000910.1:0-12149 GCA_034696835.1 Lepidocyrtus lignorum
TTGGTAGAATTCCAGCGCTCTTTTGCTTTCTTCAGTATACGCGACCTATAGATAAGAATATGTTTTTGATAAAAAATCAATAACGTTTTATCGGATGTGCATTCTGGATTCTGCGATGGAATTTTAGAAAAAATTGATGCTTTTAAAACTTACTAGGGCATCGATATCCCCAGATCCCAGAATGTTCTTCTCAGAAAAATGAAGCAGAAATGAGCCACCACAGACTGTATGGGTGACAAGGGCAAATAAGTTGTTTTCAATCTTCCCTATCTCTACCTGGTCCATATTTCTAAAGGTTGCTTGCAGAAAATTTAACGGGTAAAAATTCAAGTACGGGCACTTCGTATAAATTGAACCTGAACGTGGGTTTTCAACCTGACCAATGTATGTATGACTTTTGACTTGACTGACTTGAGATGTGTTACTACACTTAAGAATATGAAATCTTTTAGTAGAATGAATGCATATGTGTGAAATAGTTTAATTATATATACCAATTTTGGCAAGCAAAAGTGTTTTACAAATATTGTCACATAACTTCATCAACAAAAATTGGAATCTTTGTTCGTTGGAAAGTTTTAGGTTAGAATTTCTTAACCTAGAAAATCGTCATAAGTGGCCAGTCAGCAGCATTAGTCATTTATGTTTAGCCCATGTATTTAATCATGCGTTTCCTGCTTACTTGACGTGAACAAAATTAAAAACAAAGGACGATGGACGCTCCTATAAAATAATTATGATCGATCAGCAACTTGAAAAAATAAAATATTATATTTAAGCGATAGGATGGCCCACCACAATAACCACAGTAGTTTAGTACAGTGATTGAAAACGACAACAAAAAGTTAATATTCGCTGGCTGAAGTATTCCCAGTGAGCAGTGAACTATTTTGTGGTAAAATGGGTGCAAGGTGATACTATTGCCTAGTACAGAACGATCACTCCGTACATCATGGCATGTCATGTTAGTTTGATGACACATGCAAATTTCTGCCACTTAAATATGTGACACGCGAATGATAAATTGGAAGTTCCAGGAAAGTAGATTAGTACCTGACATCAGTAGAATTTTGTCATTTCCTAAAATGTTTGTCGATTTAGAATGACGTCAAATTGTGAAGTTTATTTACCACTGATTGTTAGGAAAATATTCAAAATTGGTGAGTAAGTAAAATGAGCAATGCACGTAGTAGGTATGATGATACTTTTCTGGTTTCAATGCAATCACCAGCAATGAAGGGGAAGTTTTAAAAAATTGAGGAGGCTTGAGATATCGGATCAATACTTTTTGTGTTACGTAAGGCATTTGGGTAAAAAGGGTGAACCCACAAAACCAAAGAGGTGGCTGCTACTCATCGTCAGTTTGATTGCAGAGGATAAGGATGATGTAAACATGACGATGCTTTAGCATGAAATAAATTAGTATATTTATTACAAATTATTAGATCGTTCGAAAATAAATTATTTAATTGATGTGGACTTTATGATTTTAATTATAATTTTTATGAATTTTAACGGCGGAGAAAATAATTGACATTTGAAGAACGATCACGATTATATAATATTTTCACATGTCTCAAGATCCGTGGCGATGATGATGCCTCTTCTCATGTCTACATTGGCTACTGTGGCAGGTGAAGGATTTGCTGCAGAATTTGCATCTAAATACGCGTTCACCCATATGGCTTCTGATATGGCTATTTAGCGAGCTCCGTTTTGCAAACTTTTTGGGACAGATTTGACAACTGTGAGTTTTTTCTCTTGTGTGTATAACCATGTGACATTTTAAGTCTCCGTTTGTTTTGAAAGTTTTCAGGCATACTTCACACTTAAATGCCTTTTCACATGAGTGTACTCTCTTCAGATGGATATCAAGATTTAAAAGGTCTCGGAAAACTTTTTCACAATTTCCACAGCTAAATGGCTTCACGTCCAAATGAATTCTGGAGTGTCTTTTGAGATCCCCAGTTGTGAAGAATTTGCTTGGGCACTGTTTGCACTGAAAGTTTTTAACTCGAATGGATTTGTGAGTTTGATGGTGACGTTTCAAATTTTTCCTGTATGGGAATTCCTGCGAGCAGAACTGGCAAAAATGTGGCCGTTCTTGAATGTGGGAAAGAAGGTGGAATTCTAAACAGCGTGTTTTCAAAAATATCCTTTTGCAAAAAATACAATCCAATGGGAGCTGATTGTTAGGGTGGTTTTTTATCGGAAGTATTTCATATTGTTTTCTTACATCACTTTTAACGATGCTCTGTTCACTGTAAGCGTTTTCGTTTTTATGAAATATTTTCACATCTTCATTCCGGCTTTCGACGGGATGTTTCATATTGCCCATATTTATACTCACTATTTTTTGCAAGGCTTACGAATATCAATAATAACTTGCAATTTTCTTACTTAATATGCCAAAGTAAGATTAATTTTTAAAGGCATTTTTTTAATAGCCCGACTTTCCGGATTTGGATTGGATGTGCACTTTTTGAGCTATTCTACCTCAATGAGCCTCTAATGAAAATGATTCTATCGGCCTACAATTTTCATTTTGAGATATTTGAGCATTCTGAACTCAATGCGTGGTTGGGCATTCTTGTATAGGTAGTTGGGCTTTTGTGTCAGCAACAGAGGAAAGGAAGGAAATATGAACGATTTTTATATTGAGGTAGGTTGATAGGTAATAGGGGAAAATTTCAAGGCTCCACTAGATCCATTCAACAACAATTGCATTGGATCCCGTTAGGTAGGCGGAATCCTCCTTGATCTTTACCTTTAATTTTGTGCAACGATGTCGAAGGATATGCGTACAGGTACAAGTAATTTCACAATCTTTGTGAGAGGTGATGCCTGTAAACGAACTGAATCAATATTGCGTAAGTATCCCTAAACAAGTTAGCCTACCTGATGTAATAGGAGTAATAAACGAATGATGTAGCCTTAAGGCCTTGCCTTTGTGTGGCATTTCTAAACCAGTATTATAGCTATTATGTCCACCAGATTTTATTTTTTGTTTGTTTTGTGCATTCTTCCGAGGCTTCCCATCCCAGGATACGGTTCCACCTCATTTTGTGCTACACATTTCTTTCGACATTTCTTTCTTTACACTTTCTCTAGTTTCTTCTGTCTTACAAGAATAACTTTTCTCTCCTAAATGAGCAAGAATGTGACGATTCAAGTGACCTCTGTCATTAAATGGTTTCTTGCAAAGCTCGCATTCAAACTCCTTGACTCCTAAATGGATGCGCTTGTGATGTGACTGAAGCTGACAAGCCATCCTGAAGCCCATTTCGCAAATGTCACACTTAAATGGTTTTTCAGATGTATGGCTACGAATATGACTTAGGAGATCGCCATTATTAAAATATTTCCTGGAACAGAGCTCACACTTGAAGTTGCGTTGTCTCTCGGTGTCATGTGTTTTTAAGTGGCTTTTAAGGTAATTTTTGGAATGGAATCCGTCAGGGCAGAATTTGCAGAAGTAAGGACGTTCTGTAATATGAGAACGAAGATGGACTTGAAGGTTTCGTTGCGTTTCTAACCTTTTGTGGCAAAATATACATTGAAATCCTCCACCATATTTTGGGTCGTGAGACACTTTTAAATGTTCGTTAAGCTTGTATTTGTCCCTGAAACCCTTACTGCAAACTTTACACTTGAGGGGTATCCCTTGAACTGTATGTTGCAGAGTGTGACGCTGATAGTTGGACTTCTGATTAAATCTTTTTTTGCAAAACTCACATTCAAATATCTTCAATCCGGAATGTCTTAGTTCATGCTTGATTAGATTGCCTTTACTGATAAATGATTTTGTGCATAACCCACATTTAAAAGGTTTCTGACCGGCGTGAATTTGGGAGTGTTCTTTAAGTGTCCGTGCTGAGGCCAACTTCTTGTTACAAAATTGACAGATATAACGTTTCACAGTTGAATTGGTCATATTCGCAATAAATTCACACTAATTCACTAAACTAGAATTACATAGGATGAATTCCCTTTGTCAGTCGTTAATTCCGTACTATACTTTTTTTTCGGAATATCATAGTTTTTTTTACTTCATAAATAAAAATGTTCAGATTTTATCAGTTCATTTAAAAGATAAAAGTTAAAACGGCACTGTGGGTTTAAACTGTATAAAATGCTAAGAACATCATCACAAAAATCACGAACAATTAAATTTTTCTCTAATTGCAAAATGGAATCAAGTACAGAATGGGTTTCGAAGTTGGCTGTCTGTGAGGATATAAAAACAAAATTTAAGTATCCTTTCAAGCAGCTTGCCATTATCTAGATATTCACCCATCCATTTATTCAAGTTTTTCAAATTAGATATTTCAAACAGATACAATTCAAATTTTAAGTTACTGTTAATCCATGGAAGCGTTTCACAGGCAATCTTATCGGGCTCGTAAAATATTTTCACTCCTTCATTCCTGCTTACGGCAGAATGTTTCATATTGGTTTTATGTGTTCTTTAAATTACTTTTACTTTATTACCATCAAAGCTAATGAGACAAAATAACGGAATTTATTCTATTCGCCAAATTTAATTTTAAAGCATTTAATATGAAAAAATATGAAAAAAAACAGGATTTGGATTTTATGTACACTTTTTGAGCTATTCTACTTCAATGAGACCCAAATGAAAATGAACTATCTGCCATGCTATAATATAAGTCCAGTAATTTCTAGTTTGTGATAATAGAGCATCATTGTAAACAATTGTTTAGGCACAGTTGCATTGTTGTAAAACTGGATCCTTTGTGTAAGTAGGTAACAGCTAGGTATAGGAAGCATTGGTGAAAGATGAAAAGGGCCAATTTTGATGTTGTTGAGGTAGGTAAGGGAAAAGAGTTCAAGGCTACACTTCAATCATGCAACCACAATAGCAATGGGTAGACGAAAAATTCCTTGAACCAAACCTGTAATTTCATACGAGGAAGCCGAAGGATATAGAAAAATGTAAAAGTAATTCCACAAATTTAGAATCCGCCTTTGTGTGAAGAAGTGTTATTTCTTTGAACATGTCATGTTTTATAAAATGGCAATTAGCTACACAACATAAAAAGCTCTTTGTTGCATTTTTTTACTCATCCTCCTCATTCTCAGTGTTGGTGCAGGACTGCAGGGCGTAAGAATGTGATTACCAGAGTATATCATTGACCATTGAGATTTGGAAAGACAAAGTCTCAAAGCGTATTAGAATTTCCATAGACATAGAATTATTCAAGGTCAACTCAATAACAGTTCAATGCTAATGCAGTTACTTATATCTTATGAGCTGGAAGGTTTCTTTGAGCTCTTCCCCGTGGCCCGTACCTTTCGTATTTCTGTAGAGGTAATGCATGATGTTATGAATATACATCTACATATTCCTATAAGCCTACCTTTATATTCCTATTATGTATATCTATTGTAATAGCTTTTGGTATGGAAGAACAGAAGAAAGGAGATAGGCACTATAGGCAGATGAAATTTGTGGAGAGCTACGGAAAGAGAAGGGTTGACAAACTCAAATAACAACAAATTGTCACCATCATATCCTACATGTGTTGTGCTAAAGAAAAGCAATAAAGATGAATTACCGATTTTAAAGTTTCAATATAAATTGGATTTGACCAGAAATTTAAGTGAATTAGGACAAACAAAACTGCTGAAGGAAGTTACGAATCTTTCTGTCAATTAAGACTGATTGATTACTTATTACTAGAGTGCAATAAATTATTTAAATTTTGTCCATATCATCCAAGGATTTAATAATGGACCTCTGTATAATCTGTCACAAGCCAACCAACAACATCAATGAAAACGGCGATGCCAATGCCTCGACTTCAGCAACTTCAAAGAAAGTTCTGAAGATTTTTTTTCAATTACTGAGAAGGTATCTGCATTTATCTCATGTTGATAAGGACGATGCTGGAAAAATGGAGCTAATAACCATCCAACAAGTTATCGATGCTGGAATGATTCCATGTGCCGCCTGCTCCAAACTTATAACGTCCTTCTGTGAGCTCTACCACAAACTTAAATCAATCCAAGTGCTCCTAAACTGGAAGGTGGAGAACTTTAAAAACTTGATGACGAGGGGTCATCAAGGGAGATTTAAAATAACAGATTTTCAAAAGTCCGTGGGAAGGCTGGGACTTAAAAATTTAAAGGCAACCGAACTTATCTCATTTAGGAATGGACTCATCCGCAAATGTAATTAACGTAAAAATTTCCTAATCATATAACTCATATGCATACATGTACATTACAATTATCTCATAAAAACTAAAAGTTTCCATTGAAATAAAAATATTTTATACCTTTTAGGTGAACGAAGGATTGCTATTTCAAGTCCTCGAGTTAAGTTAAACCGAAGACTGCCTGATACGAGGAAAGTGAAGATATCCAATAAGCCAATTAAAGTTTCACAACTTGACTTGGTGATGAAGGCAATTCGAGCTCAAATAGAACCAAAATATACTTCTTCCCTTGGCGACCAGAAGGGGAAGTATCAGGTCCCCCATAAAAAAGGGAAACAACTTGAAAATGACTTTGATGAAATTGATTTGGAAGACGGCAATTCGTCCGACCATTGTAACGACCAATATGATTCTAATAATCCTGAACCTATTGAATGGGAGGAGCCTTTATCTGGAAATGACGATGGTAACAATTTTTGTAGACGACATATTTACCTTTAAATGAAACTAATTTATAAATACATAACAAATTACGACAAGTACTGATTATTACCGTGTTTTTAATTCATGACGTAATGTTTTGTGCTGTATTTCAGAAGTTCCCATTGAACAAATACAATTCAGGAAGGTCACGCTTACTGACAAATCAATATCAGAACTTGATGATGATATTGATGATCTTTGCCTAAACGATCCTTTAAGAGAATCCAGTAAAAAAGATCTTAAGTCGGAACAATTATCAGAGTCATTAGCCCAAGTTGGTATGTCAATGAGGAGATTGAAATTATGCAACGAAGTTACTATAAAACCAAAACCAGAATTCATATTTTAACATTTTCAGTTATATGAAATTTTCTTGTTGGCATTATATAGCTCGTGACCATGTGAGTGAACCGGATAATGTGGTCCTCAAAAGTTCACCCCCTCTTGGAAATTCTGCCCCCCGTCGGAAAATAATAAGACTCAGAATCTCTTCAACTATTAAAAAAAATAGCAAATCGAAAGATAAAGACGATACCAGGAACAGTCCTCAAAAGCAAGTAGAGGAGACCTTGAAAGGTCATAATTCGGGTAAGATTGTATTTCAATAAAGTTAATTTAAAAAAATAGAGAATTTGGCAATTTAATTAGCAAAATCATATCATATTTAACAATTCCACAGGAACGAAACGCGACCGAGCAAAATTCACAGCCCAACAATTGTCCTACCTTGAAAAGGAATTCCAGCTTACTAATTACATCCCCGTTACAAAAGCAGAAAAAATCGGATACGCCCTTAATTTGTCTGAGGAACGGGTCAAGATTTGGTTTCAGAACCGGAGAGCTCGATTAATAAGGGAGAGCAAAGGAAAGAGTAAGTCCGTGAGCATTCCCTCATGCCATCAGCGGAATCCTGCCGGATTAAGACATCCATGTATGAACGTGGGCTGCGACAAGGTCTTCTTGGTTAAATCCTTTCTAGAGAAGCATGCTCCGGAATGTCCTCACCTATTTAAAAATTAAAATACTTTGAGCGTCCCATCCGAGGAGAAGTCACAAAATAATTAAAAGATTTGACAGGGCAAATGGACATCCAATCAATTTGAGATCCTTTAATATTGATTTAAAGTTAAGTTACATAGATACTGCTTAAAATAATTTTTAATTGGAGGGCACTTACAATCAATAAACAGCACATTTATATCATATCAATATTTTGTTATTGTTACTAAATTTTCAGTGAAATAACTTAATCATTCAGGTATTTCTTAATAATGTGTAATATTTAAAGACCAGCCAGATAGAACTAAATCACGTTTCCTTTTCCAACACTAAAATCTTTTCAATACTTAATTGTACTCCGCTTCTCTCTTATTATTACATGTTAGCCATAATTGCATTCATTTCAAGCAAATTCTTTGTTATTTTACATTGAGCAAAAGGTTTGTAAGTAACAAAGCTATAAAAAGTCTTATCCTACCTAAAACTCATAATTATAACATGTTACTTGGCAAACATATCCTGGCTACCAAAATAAATTACTTTAATTAAATGATATTTAAGAATTTTAGCAGTAACTTTAAATTTCACTTAGGCAAGACTAAACCACCCATGTTTTTCAATCTCCCTATCCATCAACAGAACAACCTTTCTATCATTCCTCTTAGCCCAATCCCCAGCAAGCTGCCAACACTTCACCAAATTCTCTAGATTCTTATGCTCATGCACAATAATATTAATATAAGTCTGCCACCAATACTTGTCACAATTTACCACAGGTAAAAATTCAATCTCTTTAATTGAGCTCCTTTGCACCACCTTCTCGCACTTTCTTAAATCATGGATCATTTGCAAATGATAAGGCAGAGGATCTGCGGCTTTCCCTTGACGCTCAGCGTCTGGCACCCTCCGATTCCCGTCAGTTCTGGGGGAAGTATATTTATAATAGTCGTGTTGCGTTCGGTACATAATCACATCCACCTGCGCCAGAATCAGGTCCTCATCCCCACCACCCCCACCCCACTTTACGCAGTCATTCCGATCAATCAACAAGCCCAGCTTGTACTTGTGCACATTTTTAGCTGGTGCTAAGTATGTGTTCCGGATCGTGAGTAAAGTCAGGAGGAGGGAATCCAAGTCATCCAAAAGACTATTCTGGAGCAATGAGCGGCCCCCTTTAAAGATAAGTGTTGAGACGGATCCAGTCCTCAAGTCGTTGGCGGCATTAGCCATGTACAGGATGGACTCAAAATTTGTCACGTTGTCGAAGGTGAGGACGGTCGAGATGGGGAGGGATGGGTGGTTAAGGGCCCTGGTAGCGAATAGGCTGGGGATCCGGATGTTGTCCAGTGATTCGGAGTCCGTTGAATTTTCTGGAGGAACTGGAAAGAACAATTGAAGTTAGCTCGTGCAATATTATTTAACTGCGCTAATTTTAATTTCCTAATTTAACTTACAATGATCAATAGAAGGCCTTGGCGGATTTAAAACCACCGTACTGAATTGGATTTGGAGAGTGGACAGAATTTTATCCAGAAACTGGGCGTCATAATCCCTCTCCGAGAAAGTCTTCCCACAGAGCCTCCGATAGCAGCCAAGCCATATCCCAACATGCTCCCGATTTTCCTTTCTCCAGAGAATGGAACTCCGTATATGACTGTTGAGGACGGAGTCCTCACTGGACTCTGGAAAAGTGGAGTTGTCACCACCCCGAGCAAGCCAGATTCCTACGATAACAACTCCTAGAAGGAGTACGAGGATAGGGAGGAATATCTTCGCACACCTTTTATGATCGAAAGTAGAATCTGAGGGGCGTCCTTGATTGTCCCATTTTCCCGTCTCGGCATTCCGAATCTGAACTTGGCCATATCGATCAACCCGTCTGGAGGTGTCCCCCTGGGGGACGGTTTCATAAGTGTTCTGCAAGGGTCGGAATCTCCGTCCTTGACCATCCTGTAGTAAAGATTGAAGCAAAAGAGAGCCAAATAAAGTAAATAAAATTTACTTCCAATAATTTTTTTAGTTCTAAAATTACGGCTAAAGCTTGTTTGCTTACCTCACAGTTGCTAATTGGGGAAAAACAGCAAGGCCTCACATTATCATCCTCCTCCGCATTCCTCTGTACCATTGTGAATTTCAATAAGTTTGTCTGTTTATAAGACAAGCGGAGCGATCAGCAATTATTGGAACCCAGTTCATTTTAATTTTGGAATTTTATAGGTCATCTGGTCATAATCCTGCTAAAATATGTATAAAAGTGTGTCGGACACTTGAAGGACAATGCAGGGTGAAAGAGAAAGGAAATGGGATTTCCGACTGCATACCCGAGAGCAACTAGATATATGCCTGTCCACGGGCGACTATAGCCGATGAGAAGTTGAGATTTTCCGAATTCCATACCAAATTCCAATAGTTATGCATAATGCAATATAGCATTTATCCAGTTCTGTTCGGGTGAGGAATAAGCTTTGTAGAAGGAATGAGTGTGTGGAGTGATGATGGTAATGGTAACATGATATTATGTTACAATGTAACCGGATGGCACAAAAAGAATAGAGGGAAGTGAAAGTGAAAGCTTTCTCCAAGCTGGGAGAATACAAAAAAGATTGGAATGCTGCGTTCCATCGTTGGTTTATACAACTTGCTTGCAAACATAAAGAATTTGTCTGGCAAGATATAATGATATAATGATTGGGGTAGGTGTCGGTGGGAATGAATTTATAGATTTGTTGATAGTTGAAAACTCAGTCAGAGGTGTAAAAAATGTATGCCACTTTTGGACGTTTTTCTCCCCAGTTCTTTTGTGACAGGAAATTGAAATTATCATTATAAAATTTTGAATTTTGCTAAATTTTGCTATGCACTGTTCTGCAGTATCATTGCCTAATGCCTACTTGTATCCAAGTGGGCATAATAAAGGCATTCCATTCACAGAAAGCTCGCACTTGCTCTATTGATGCTTATATCTCTGCATAAATGCATTGTTACACTTACACAGAAAACTCTTCGTTGCGTTTTTCTATTCTGCTCCTCATATCACCATGGCATCAATTGTTGACAAGGGAACAACGCTAGCTACCTACATAGGTAAGTACAGATGGGAACTTTCTCTTTGAGCTCTTCATGGTACATTTCAGTGAGTTGATATTATGAGTATGAGATACGAGGTTGGTCTTTTATACTGAAGAATATATATTATGTAAGAGAAAGCAAATCAAATTGCAAATTGTTATAAAACGAGGTAGACAACAGGGAACAAAATTGTGCGACAACAGATAAATTATATTCAATGTCGTGTTGTGCTACACAACCCGAAAAAAGAAAGCTATCCTGGTATAATCTCCGTGAATTTCCGTTTATAATAAGTTTACGTTTAATTGAGCAAAATAATTGCTAGAAATTAATTGGACCCCGTATAGTTTGAGATCGTCGTCAGGACTTGACTATAAATTACATAAAAATTGAAACGGCTGAATTCTATTTTAACTACTTCGTTATTACATTCTATTTGAGAGGAAATGAAGCAAATAAGCTAGCCGAAGATCAAACTTCTGAAGAGAGAAATAAATTATCATATTATTGTCACGAATTATTCAATTTTTAGTTTAATGACTGCACTGTTAATGCAGATGTTGTTATTAAAATAAAAGACTGAATTATAGATAATTAATTAATTAATAATAATATGGACCTTTGCGTAATTTGCCACAAACCCACTAGCAAGAACAATGGGGCAATAACTTCAAAAGAAACACTGAATAGATTTTTTCCATTGCTGGGAAGGTATCTGCATGAGACCCCGTTTGAAAAAAATGATTATGATAAAAAGGAACTCATAATCTTCCAACGAGTTATCAATGCTCGAGTGATATCCTGCGGCGTTTGTTCTAAGCTTGTGAAGTCCTTCTGCTATCTCTACCACAAAATGAAATCAATTGAGTTGATGCTAAACTGGAAGGTCGAGACATTGAAAAACTTAATGGCGAGAGGTCATCAGGGTACTTTCAACATGACGGAATTTCGGAAATCGGTAGAACGACTGGGATTTGAAGACATCCAGGCAACCGATATAATCAAATCTAGGAATGGACTTATCAGCAAATGTAATTTTAACTTTTAAAAATAGTTAAAAATATTTTCGGATATCCTAATTGAATTTCCAATCTTAAATTTTCTTAACCTATTTAGGTAAACGAAGGCTTGCTGCTACAGTTCCAAGAGTGAAACTCCGTAGAAAAGTTTGCAACAGAAAGAAGCCACCACCAAAGGCGGAGGAACGTGAAAGACCCCATGATGGAATCTGTTTGGAAATTCGCCCTAATTACAGGATCAGCCACGCTGATTCTAATGCTCCTTTGGCTTGGCTGTAAATAGCTCAGAATCTTCTACTGGAAAGAGTGAGAGTGGTAATAAATAAAATGATTGTAATTACAATGACGTACCTGTAAGTGATTTAAATTATAGTATAATTAGTATAATAATACATAA
>JAQGAG010000911.1:0-12146 GCA_034696835.1 Lepidocyrtus lignorum
AATAATATTCGTTTTCTTTTGTTGCTCTTGGTGTGGCTCTGCCGTATAAATAACGTTAAGCCATGTAATAGTCTTTCTAACCATGCGTAAGTTAGCTGCGTTATGTTTTTAGGCTGAGGTTTTATTATTCTGACATCTTCAGACTTGGGATGCGTGAATGTAATGCTAACCTATTCCTTTCGCTCGTCAACAAAAAACAATGGACAGATATTACGGAAAGAGGAGAAAGGTCCATTTGTCTTCTTTTGTGTGTCGATGTAAACTGCATAACAGACTTCGTCCCTTTCTGGTTTTATGGCTGTAGGAAAAATTCAAAGATTAATAGCAATAAAACCCAGCAGCAGCAAGAGCAGAATTTTCGAAATGAGTCAACAAGTGACCACTTCGTTTCATAAACATAGTGAGCGTGAGTATGCGTTAGAGATCATAGCAATGCAATGTGCCTAAGTAAACTGCATGTGAAAATGTGAACATGCATAGTTATGCATATTATACGCTGAAGGAAAAATCAACAATATCATCCCCTTCATTCCACTTCTTTGGCATTAAATGAAAATTAGATAGGTACATGGAGTGGTCGGATATCTCTGTCCGTAAAAAGTTAACAATAGCCATCATCATCCTGAGCCAAACATTCAACCTCATCCCAATCCCAACTCCCTATGCTCTGCATTCTACGATATATATCAATGCGTTGTGTAGCTCAAATACATGTAAAATAGTTGGTTTGGTATGCATGCATGTAGCTGAAAAATAGTTACAAAAAAGGTAATCATGGAAAAATATTATTTTGCAATAGTTAGTTAAAATGAAATTTGAAGTTAAAATTCGAATTAAATTGGACTTTTCAAAGTGATGATTTCACAATTAGTTAACTATACATCTTCATGGATAATCTAGTTGGCCACAACAAATGAAACACGGTATTTTACAATATAATTAACTTTTTAGTTAAACTCAAGCTAGTCACAAAAAGAGACGGACCGGACAGACAGACGAAGTTGGAAAAGTCATGTTAATGAAGCAGAAGCTGTAGTAAGGACGATATCGTATGGTTTCATCTCGCCTTACTTCATGTTAAACACTATCCATCCTGCTGAATCTGTACTTGATATCAACCATTAATGAGTGTAAATGCATATTAACCATCGCCACAGCTCACATGAAAACCTATAGCTAGATATAAAGTGTAATTGTAGCTGAAAGAGCTGTGCGAAAGGGTGAGGGAAATCATTCTCAATCACGGGAATATAGAGAACATGCCTTTATGCATATGCTTCTATCAGTTGAATAAGCTAGTTTGGAGGAATCATGATGAAATGAAAATATACGCTCAGCCTCTTCGGTGGTAAGATTTGTGCTCTGACTTGTTCAAGTAAGTTTAAGATTGATGAAGCTCTTCATATGAATATCGCATGTGAAGCGATGCAAACAGGCCAACCATGAGATGAAGAGGTTTATGACTAATCTAGGTATTTAAACGCAATTTCAAATGTGTTGTGCCTTATTAGAAATTTTTAAACACTTTAAAATTTCTTGTAATGAGCCGAATCCTTATCAATTAGAGTTGCCAGCAAATCGTTACCCTTTCCTTATCAGATTTCGTTGCAGCTCATTTTTCAAATGTTCGCATGATGGGGGCAGTAATCACTAATCAGGAACAATTTTCATAAACCTACTGGCTTCCTTTGTGCATCTTACAACCAATAGCGTGGTGGAAACTTCAAACTGCATGAAAAGTTAGAAGAATTAAATACGATCTTGATAAATAACTACGAATGCTTTTTGAAAATTTATTATCGATCTAATTTCCGGCTTATAAACATCGTTAAAAATATTTACAATTTAAAATAATATGTAATTAAAGGAAGAAGGTGCAGACAGGAAGTAATAAGCGTAGCATGATTATGCATAATTATTCAAAAAATATATGGGTAAGTAGACAAAAAAAAGTAATATAAGGCGGAAAATTAGTAATTAAATGTAATAGTATTTCAAGTATGAGGTTAAGTAGAATTTTAATTAAAATCAAACTGATTATCAGAATTATGCATAGGACACTCCACCATTGTAATCATTATCTCCATCATCCCACTCGTCACTGTCTTCATCTTCGGGTATCTGCCTGCTAGAGTAAAGATTTACAGATGCCTTTTGTGGAGTCGGTCCGATGTTTCTTGAAATATCATAGCGTGGAGGGGGAATGGGAGGATACGCTGGAGGAGGACTTCCCGCAGAAGACACAGATTTTGGAGCTCGTCCACCAGCAAAACTGCTCACTTGCAGATTGGGATTCCCATTGACCAACTTGGAGCCTGCTGGATATGGTGGAGGTTTAGCGAATCTCGTGGGTCTTCGGACATCATCATAAATGGTGGAATCAGTATCTGAAGATGGATACGGATGTATTTGAGGTGGAGGTTGTGAACGAAACGTTGATGGAATTGGGTCTCTCCTCGGCATATTATTACTTCTCACTGGCATTGTGGTGTGATGGGGTGTCATATAATGGGGATCTATTTTAGCTTGATCGGGGGATTTAATGTGGCCTGCGGTTCCAATCCCACTAAGCGGTCTACTCCTTCCTAGTCTGCTTATCGTGGCATAGTTATTAGGCTCAGTGGGGCTTGTTGCTGAAATTGGGATCGCGTTGAGCTTCTGCTCTGAGTCAGATCGTAACATGGGATTTTGATGGATTATTTGTGGTCGTTGCTGATAAGTCGGCTTGATTGATCTTTCTCTGGATTGAGGTGCTGGTGGTACAACGCGCTGAGTTCGGGGTTCAGGCTTGTAAACTTGCATGTTATCTGCTGGTGCTATTTCTTGCGTTCTTCTAATCGGAATGGGTACATGGTTTATGACTGGTTCTTTTGGCTCCATGTTATTCATCGGCTTTCGAAGAATCTTACCGTTGTCTGCAATGATTTTCAAATCGCCATCTTCATTTTGTATGTATGCATGATTTACAAAGAGCTCTCTGACGACATTGGGCTCTTCCACTTTTATATCGTGATGTTTTCCCTCACATGTTACCGTCGTGTATTGGACGACTTCCGAATTTTCGGGGGGATAAGTTGGCTTGTTTTCCCTTTTCATTGGAGGGGTGTGAGCGGAAACCGGTGTTTTGGTTGGAGGGCTTTTCGGTTGGCTTTTCCTTCTTCGCAATGTACATATTAAGGCAATGATGATAATTATTATTACCAGAAGCAGTAGGCCTATGCATCCGATCATAATCCAGAAGATAAGAATAGGCAGGCAGTCATCGTTGATAGTGTCACATTTTGGTTCACTTCTGACCAACAGCTTATCCGGCAATTCTACACGAAAGTGGCCAACTGAGACTTGACCTGCTTCTGAATTCGCATTAAAAACTCGGAGAACGCAGAGTAATAAGTTTGAGCTCGTATCCTCAGTCGAAACAATAAATGTATTTATCAAGGTTTGCTTACTTAGCACGCATGTTTGCTGGGTTCCTGGTGGCCGAAATGTACCGCATTCTACGGTATCCGGTTTGCAGTCCGATTCTTGTGGAATGTCGGAAGGGGAGTCGGCTATTCTTGTTGGGAAGCAGCAGGCATGAACGGATTGAATTGGGACCAAAGGATTAATAACGTCTCCAACGACGCTATGAAACCGAATGGTAATGAAGGTGTCATTATTATCCATCATGTCAATCAAACCTATGGACCCAGGTGGGAATGTCATTTTAGTCCAAGGCTCCACGGTTTTGAATCCTAAATGTAAAGTTTGAAATTTCAAAGGCGCTCGGAGCGGCCTGGTGCTCTTGGGTCGTATCACCTTTCCACAGCATTTTCCTTGCAATTTACTATTTAGAAATGCGGCATTTGGGGACTCAATTGATTCCAGAACCTTTGTGTTATCCGAAGTACTGATTAAAATTTGGGTAATATGATAGGAAGGAGTACAGTTGGAGTAGCCTGTTAAATAGCCTGAGTAAATGCCATCATTTCCTGTTTGATCGACACCATCATTGCTGTTTCCATCGTCCTTTAGCGTAATAATTTGTGTTGGGGTCAAGCCTTGTCCATTGGACACAAGATGTGGATAAAATATACGGAGCTGGACATCAGCGCTCAATACTGGGTTCCCTTGTGGAAGAGAAAGGTGAACAAATATGGAGGTAAGGTTGGTATCAGGCCAGAGACCTTGCGTAAGGTCAGTTTTCCCCAGTGAGGATGTTACCAATAGTCGATCGGTATCTGCATTGTGATATTCTACAAATACATCCAGGTGGTGTTGAAAGATTCCAGGTGGGATGCGGCTCTCCAATTCTAGGGTCCAAGAGCCACTCTTGTAGGCACATTCGTCAAAAGTCATAATACCGCCGTATTTTAGAAGTGGTTGTATTTTGCATGGTTGGAATTCTCCCGGGGGGAAGAGTCTTACAACTGTTGGAAAATTCTCCCATTCTGTTTGTGCAAGTGGGAAAAAGAAATAAACGCGTTGAATCAAGCTCGGATAATAATTCAAGGGAAAGTTAACACGTTCCCCTGCACTGTTGGAAATCACAATCTGGCCAACTTTTTGAATAAATCTGGGGCTCTCGCTCTGCTCATTTAAGAGGCCAAGTAAGTGGTCCACTATAAAAATAGATGTTTTGACGTTACAGGGCCCTCCTACGAACTCGTTGACTCTGCAGTATGGTAAAACCATAACGTTTCGAGTGTTATGGATCCTATACCAATCCAGCCAATCCTCCGAAATAATTACTGACTCACTCTCAAAAGTGAAGATGGAGAGCGAGTGTGGGGTACTATGAAATTTGTCAATGGCCGATGACATGTCCCCAACGGATATCGTTGAATCTGAAAAGATGACCACATTCCACGCTAGATTTAGATGTGCGTCTAAGCTGGCTATAACAGAATCTATTACTGGAAGAAGTCTTCGAGTTGTTATCGTTGACGTTTCAAACTTATCCGGAATCCTTAGCAAAAAGTTTTCCTTTTCAACTTGATCCTGAGGCCTGGTGGTAATGGAGCTCTGTATTACACTGTTGGCAAAAACTGTGAGATGAACCCAAGTTCCGACATCTAAAATTTCTACGAATTCAGCAATGGCTTGTTTGGCATGCACGTTTTTGGACTCATCGTACATTTCTTCGGAGTTATCTACGACAAAAGCGTACGCGGTTTGGAAGCGTGAAGCATGCTGCAAGATTTTTATTTTGGGTGGATGTGGATTTTGCAAGATGTCTGGATTGGGAGCATTTTTGAAGTCATTGTGAGAGTTGACAACTTGACCGACACTTTTCCTACAGTAGAGATTTTGTTTTGTGGCCGCCCATGAGTTATGGGTGGAGTCATCGCAGTAGTTGGCAACATTTTCCAAGTGAGGGAAACTCATGATGGAGGTATTGCTCTGAATCAAATATTTTTCCAAAAAGCGATTTTGCCTATCCAAAAACTCCAATGAACAGGCATCTTTGTCCAAGGCTATGGAAGGGAGTCGTTTTGTGGTGCAGCTTGTGAACTGCGCTTGCTTATCAAACATATAGCAGGGAGTAAGCAAATTCTGCCTTTCCCCTTCTGCGACATCTTCGAAATATCCAATTTCATCGAATGCTCCGTATCTGAATTTTGTCCATTCGTGAAGTAGCAAATGACCCTTGATAAGCTTAGAGAAGCTAGTTGAGTTGAGGAACGTAAGTGGGACGACGATGGAATCCCCTTCCTGTCCACACGGCTTGTACTGACGTGTCCATGGAAGGGAGGTAGCAAGAGGGTGACCTTCCGTAATCTGAATGTGAGCCGAATTATAACTAAAGTTTGGAGAAGCTGGGTTAATAAGGCTGGCATTGTGAAAGTTACAGTCACCGGAGTTCCAGCGGCTTGGCAGAAGCACGCTCACTGTCCCTATTGACGCCCTTCCTCCAGTGGCTTGGTATAAGCTGTTGGAAAATTCCGGAAGCACTTCCTTGGATTTAAATGAATGGTTAATTAGAACTTGTGAAATAATAATATTAAAATAAAGAAAAATTCTCTATTTTACGATCACGTACTTCCAAAAGCTCTAGTAATTTCGGACATTCAACGGCAGGAATTTTGTTTTCATCGACGGCAATGATAATGTCTTGATACAGTCCATTTTCAAATTTAATGGTTTCACTGCTCCTACTATCGCTCTCTGCCAAAGTGACAAAACTTATCAAGATGATGACACCCAATGACAACACATTTATGGAATCTTTATAGGATCCCATATTTCTTTAGCTTCCGGGAGCGGGAGGTAATTTTCTGTACAATTCTGAAATATGAATATGAATACATTTGGCTAGTCCAAAACCAAACTCTAATAAAAATGAGTCAAGGTTTGATCAGAGATTGTATCACAAAAAATGTTTTCATGTTCTGACTCATTTCAATGGAAAATGCTGATCATTCTGTCAATAAGTATCTAACTCATTCGTAAGCCGAATACTTCCCCTTATCATATCGCACCGATAAGGATAAGCGGTAGATAACGCCATGTTTTGTCCGTTGCAAAAACGTCAGCAAAAGCATTTTAATTCTCACATATTTATTTCCCCCCTTGTTTTATTGATAACAGCTAATAGCCGCCCATGAACATCACATAATGTACATTAGTTTAATATAATTAAGTATGATTAGTGATTTTAAAGCAACCTATGTCTATAATGAACAGCAGTGTAGTTAACGTGAAGTAGACAGGTAGCTACATTTACATTGAAGCAATAAATTCTCAATAAATAGCATTTGCATTTTAAAACATTTCACTTTTCTGGGTACTTGATTTCCATTACAATTTTAAATTCGTTCCTCGTTGTGTCGTAGCTAGTGCGGTAATGATGATACACATCAGGTGTCTTATCTAATTGAACTATGATTAATACAAATAGAATAGCGTTATAATACAATAATCCCCATCAACACACTTGTATCACGCTATCTTGCATAATATTCAGGTAATTACACTCCTATTGCAATAATAATACAGGTAAATCGTCATATTTAAAGGTAAAGTTGTATGGTTGTACATCTACATGTTAAATACGTGGTTAATTAAAATTAAAATCCTTATCATACACAGCACAGCACCTATCGTAATACATATTAGATCACTCTTCCTAACTTTCTATGAACTCATTCACATTGTAATCATTGGATTGGCATGCTCCATGGGAATTCTTCCATGGATTTCAAGTGTTATTTTTGGGGGTGGGAGAGGAACAGGTCACCTGCAAAAATGACCATAAGAAGATATAGCATGCTTGGAAATTGGGTTTTATCTTGAAGTCGTCTCAATGTACGAGGGTGGCATATCATGATCATACGCAAAGTAATGGGCTGCATTAGTGGGCGATGAGTGCTCTCCTGGCTTCTTCAATGCAGACTTTAAAATTTTGGGGGTGGTGGCACAATCAGGGTGGCTCTCGAGAGAGGCTGCATCCATCATTTGCATATTTTTACGTTCCCCGTAAAGACTAGTAGTCATGGGGGAAAATGAGACTGTCCTTTGCGCATCTCTTGGAACATTTTCCCATACGTTCAGCGAGTTTTGAAGTAGCTGCTGCGCCCTATCCCCATCCTCACCATCTTCATCCCGGCGCCTACGAACAGGACACAGTTTGTTAAATGATTTGTTTTAAAAGTACGTAAAATAGGTAGGGAATAATTTGGTTTGTCAAGTTACTTTCGACAGCACATGAAGTACACAATGAGTTCCAAGCCGAAGACGAGCACACCAAATAGGACAAGCGGGACAATTGTGATGAAGATGAGTAGACGCATATCAAATCTCAGCATTCGGGACCAACTGAAGTTGTCGGACGAATTATGTGTTTGGCCCATGCTGCTCCCACCACCAACTCCGAATTCCTTTTTAGGATGATGGGATCTTGAAACTGGGTCGAGCTCATCGTCTTTAAAATCCTCGTCTTCGTATATGTACTCATCATCATCCTCCTCCTCGCTAACTCCCCCATGTCCCCTTCCACCGTGCCTACCACCACCGTCGTGGGAGGTGTGAGGTTGAGGATCCGCATACAATGGGAATATTAGGTCATCACAATGAAACTCTCCGCATAGCTCCTCGTAGCCCCCAGTCACTTGTGTGAGATTACAATATCTGGAGTTTCCTGCGGGGTAGGACAAGTCCAGCTCGTATTGTTGGACGATGCATCGCTTCGATCTCCCGTTGAATGAGGTGAAGTATATTTGGAAGTAGAATTGTCTTCGAAAAATATTTTCATTTTTTAAGAATCTTTCCAGGTTTTCCAATAAGGAAAAGTAATCCTTTCGTTTGGGATGAGTTTCTGGCCAATTGATATGGTAGTTGTTATCATGGCTTTTGTCGAAGTGGATATCCCTGCAACGCAGGTTTGTTCCTTCTTCCTCATCGTAAATCACCTACCAAGGGAAACTTGAATTTATCCACCTGTTTGTAACTATTACAAAATGTTTTTTAAAAATGATCTCATATCGTCGTTAAAATGATTTTTACCTTAATATATTTGGAGCATGGTATAGCCCCATGAAAATTAAAGGGGACAAGGGAGACATTCATCAAAAGTATTCGGTTTTCAATAAAGTTGCCATTGTTGTGCCTAGTTGGGCCCGCCCGCCCTCCTCCGGTATTCATATTTATCAAATTACTCCCCGAATTTTGGCCTGTAGTGAAGGGCGGAGATGGCACTGAATACTGTCGGAGACTGCACGGAAGTTGACTCACAGTCTCTTCCGTCTTCACTGCCCAGATCTCATTTGGCAGTGGCTGGGCTTGTTGGGTAGTAAAACGATTTTGTGTATTATGCTGTTGTTGTTGTCTGCCCCTGACTCCCGTTCCCGGATTCACTCCACTTGGGCCTCCGCTACCTGCACGGTTATAGCTGTTGGCGCCTGTGCCCGTAGTTGGGTTGAATGGATTTGGGCATAGTAGATCACTATGAAGTCCATCTACAAATATGAAAAACATAATTTAGTAAATCACTTAATGAAGAAAGTGATGGAGTATTTTTTGTTTTTCTTACGATTATTCCTATCCACGCTTAGAAACGACCATCGATTGAGACCTTGGCCATACTTAATATGCGGAATCACAATATTAGTCGTTGGGTTATGACTTTTGTAAAGATTTTGTATGAGTTTTTGAGCTGAACAAAGGTTGAGTTGAGTGGTGAATATGACGGTGAGTAGAAGAAGAGTGAGTATTGTTGAGAGTATACTTCGAGGAAATATAAGTGGTACAGAACTCCCACCCCCATCCATCCTTCTCCTCCTTATTGAACAACAATCATTGCATAGTAAAAATCGGAGAAAGAATGATGATCCTTTTGTGCAGCAACTGCAGTTGTCAGCTTTCTGACTGGAAGTGTATCGGACCGTGCGCCACAAGTCTAGTATGAGTGAGGACATTGAACGCTCCGTGAAAGACATTTTGACATTCCTTCCGACTTCCCTATCCATCTTCGTTGTCTTATCTAATCTCTCCGATTCCTCCAAAGTCTTCATCTTTATATCACAAATCACTTATAACTTCAGACAGATAAATCAGTTCAGAAATGCAAAAACGTTCGTGAGAAGCCCAAGTTGAGAATCTAATTTTGTACTTTGAATTTGATGAGAGTGTGTAAAATTGAGAGAGGATGATGCGTTGGGTAATTTGGCAGCAGTGAAGAGAATGACTGTGATTGTTCCTTGGTTTGTTTCAGATTGTGGTTTGCCTCAACTGAACTGTGTTGATGATTATTTTGAGCCATTTTTTGAGGAAGTTGGTGGAGCATTAGAGCAGGTGAAAAATAAGTATGTTACCTTATCCTACGGTTGTTTTTGGACTACATATGTCTACGATGAACAGCCGATTCTAAGCAATAAATTTTCATTGTGGTCGAACAAGATGTTTAAATTTTTAAAAAAGAAAGACTATCTCAGTTTATTCCCCATACTAGAGTTTCAATGAATGAGCAGGAGACTGGAAAAAACGAATGGGACTCGACTGCTATCTGAGCAGATAGAAAAGGGAAAGTTGAAATGAGTTGTGGAGAGAGAAAGGCGAGCAGGAAACAAGGAAGAGCTTACGTGCTTGGTAGTAAGTACATAGTCTAAAACTGGAGAAAATTATTTATCTTCTCTTCCCTTCCACTACGCTGGGAACGTATGGAACCTTCCATATCCTTATGTATGCTGGAGAAGCTCGAGAGCGAAACAGGAAGGGAAAGGTGTCGAGGAACCTCAATACCCATAATGATCGAATAACACAGAAAAAGGGAAAGAGAAAGGCTTGCTCCAGTACCCTACTTTCACTATTTTACATTCATGCATTTATATATGGATATATGCAGCTCTGTGAAAGAGGGAGAGAGAGAAAAAACATACCACTTTCCCTTTAGTTTTTACTTCCCACTTTTTACGTCTTGTCGTCTATCTTCGTTTTGGCAGTTGGTTGCTCCTTCGCACTATGGGAAAAGAAGGAGCTGTGTTGTACATACGAGCAAACGTGGTTACTTCACTTCCCAGACTACACAGAAAATCCTTCTCCAGAGAAAGTAAGAGAGAACGTAAAGGAGAATGGTGAAAGCTATATGGACACATTTCTTTCTTTCATGCTCATCGTACAACATGACATGAATGGATTGAGGGAGCATTCACACTATGTGCTCTGTTCTCCTATTCGTTCCATTTTCTCTCTGAAAAAACAAATCGATCTAGCTCTTTGCTTTATTCCTTTAATATATATTTTCCCATATATAGCGGATGTACATATGGGAGCAAACGGTTTTTATATGTTTTATGGATCATTTATTACCCCATTTGCGTATTCGGCTTTCAATTCTCCACGGACTGAAAAAGCAAGAGGATATAGACATTGCTGAAATTTTATTAAGGCGAGTTCCTTTCGTTATATTACCTCTTCTAACAATTTGAATTTTTCTCTCTTTCTCTGATGTCTCAACATCAACATTTTCCCCCGTCATCCGAAAGCTCCGTGGCGTTTGAGTGAATGGCGAAGGAGGAAAGGAGAGGTGGCAATGGCATTAATGTCAGATAGAAATAGAATGAAATTTTCGGGAGTTTGATGCTCCTTTTCTATATCTTTTTATCCGCGTATTTAGGTTTCAGGAATGAGTTGGACAGGACCACGCCACAAGAGTCAACATCTCCAACCCAATTTTATTATTTTATCAGAATCAAGAAGAGCAACATGAACCCATCCCCAGATCTCAAACTCGGGTTTCCATCCAATTCTTGTAGCATAATGACATGGCATGAGAATATGGCAGTTTTGTGTTTACCTGGCTTGTACACTTAGTCCCATGTGTAACATTTTATAACAAATACAAACACCGCCCAACCAACCAACCATCCAACAAAATTAAACATGTCATATCTTTCGACATGAGATGGGAAGCCGATAGAAAATTGGACACATTCATATGGAAGCCCAACTTACAACGGTAATTATTATGAAACAGGAAGGACTGTAAAAATTAGGCAGTCTCATGCAATGCACCCCTGTCATACAGAAAAAAACTGGCATAAATTCTTTCCTGATGCGAAACTGTCCAACTCCATCAACCGATGGTGATAATGATGGGCTTCATTGTAACTACTCCCAACAAAAAAAATTAACAATCCGGTAGTTATTAAAAATGAATATAGCCAGTTCGTTTGCCCCATGCTCCTAATCAAATCATCCACACATGCAAACATGTTCTTGCTTTTTAACAACTAACCAGAAATATTATATTGGAGATTGGAGAACCAGGATAACATGGAAGAATCGTTAAATGCATGGACATACAATTGTCCATTCATTCGCGTTTTAATTGAGCAAGCAAAAAATTTAATCTTCCTCTTACCACTTTAGTTGAGCAATACCCTACCACAATAGTTAAATCAGTGGGTAAAGTTTGCTCATAAAAGCGAGAGAGTTTTGCTCAACTCCCTACCAATTCATTTGGCATCTACTTACTACCTATATACCATAGCGTGAGAATTGCACTATTCATTAGCGACCAGAAAACAGCTAAAAAACTTGCTGAGAGTAAAGTTGATGACATTGAACAAGTAAACTAACACAGGCTAAACTTTTTGTGATATATTTTTCACGTATGAGCACGTTGCATTAAAAATATGGCTTGACCCGCAGCGTTGTTTAGAGCATTT
>JAQGAG010000912.1:0-12139 GCA_034696835.1 Lepidocyrtus lignorum
CGTCAGTGGCGGATAAGATTACTTTTTCACAGGGAAAAGTCATAATTTTACTTCTCTATTTCATTTAATAGGGATGATGATGATGATGATTAATTTCAATTTTTCCAACGGGACTATTTAAGCCTCACAGATAAGATTTTTATCTGGCACAAGTTACACACACACAATGTGTGTAGGAGCACCGTACATGACAATCCTAGTACAGATTTCTTTTACAACGTAAGAACAGCTACGCACAAACAACCGGCGTTGTTCCCGGTGGTTGAGGTTGGACTTTCATCCTTTGTATAATATTATATACCTCCGTCTGGTTTTTTTTGCATCGGAGGTGAGCATAAAGGTAAGAATATTTTCAGTTATATGAATTTTAAATGAAACATGCAACATTTTATGTTTCACTCTTGTACTCATATGTGAGAACCTGCAAAATGTTGATATTACTGGTGTAATAGCACATCAGCACTTTACGTTTTATTGATATGTCGTGTTGAATCTCCGAGCTTTAATACTACTCCCACCATTCTACGGAGGAAGAGGTGTTTTTTTAAACAGAAAAAATGAGCTAAACGGCAATCACTTTTTTAAAATGACTATTATCATGTATGACATTTGATACATTTTTTTTTCAATGGATTACCCCGTCGTCTCTTGGTGAGAATCAGAGAATCATTGCAAATTAAGTCAGAGCGCGTTAGAGCCAGGGAAACTTGCTTTTTGATATGATGGTACAGTGAGATTGCTTATTAAGGGGGAAATGATTTCGAAAAAATATGCAACGCAACAATAAAGTGGACGGTGTACCGTGTGCCAACATCTCTCAATCCCGTGGGGAGAAACTTATTGTGAAAAAAATTGCTAACTATTTTTACGAAAATAATTATAGAAATAAACTAAAAAACTAATGATATGTAAAGTAAAAATAAGTTCTAATTATCTCACTTTGTGGGAATGTGTTACACCTCCTTGACTGGGAAAACGGGAAAGTTGTTTGTGTTGCTGAATGTGGATAACTACAATATTAGACATTTTTGTCTGCTAGTTATTAAAAACTGTTAGCGAATGAGTAATTGGCTTAAAGGACGTTTCTGCTCTGCTTGGCTAAGACATTACTTCCTCTTTTTTCTTATTCGTTCAGTTGCTAAACCCCTTTTTAAACTCTCGATATTTTTGTCGAAACTCACACAAGGATAATTACTACAAGCTACTGTACTTTTGTTTGACAGAAAAACGTTGATTTACAGTTTGTTATAAATAGAAATTTTTTGAATGAGCGAAAAAACGAAGTCATTTCATATTCCTCGGTTATGAAAGGTGTGGGAGTTTAGAGGAGCAATCAAACAAGAATGACCACAAGAATATAGTCGGACTCGGCCTCTTCACAGGGAAAAACTTTTTTGAGGTAGCCGTCCGGCGCGGTATAAAATGGGTTTCAATGAATACAGATTTTTATTTGAGACCCATTCTCGCGTTCTTTTGTGAAAATACAAATTAATTCAGGAGAAGAAACTGGATTTTTCCCTCGTACCATTCTTTTCTTCCTTAAGTGCATTCCTTCTTGGATGCTTTCTTTCAGCGATTTTATTGATGGGGAGAAGAGGAGCTCGGCCAAAATCATAAGATATTTTACAATGCCATAAGCAGCTACAAGACCATAAATCTGTCGGATATACGTTTTTTTAGTGGACGATGGATTAATTAAGCATTAGTATGAGCAAGCTGGTCTCACTCAGAGCGTTAAAAGAGAAGTTGATAGGTGGGCTGCTCCTTCTTATTTATTCAAGTAGGATCTCGAGAATGCCGTTACAACCCATGCACATACATCCCATTCCTTCATTTTCCCGAACCAAAGAAATAATTTCTTTTGACAAAGTGTGTCCAATCAAGTCCACCTGATTAAATCGTATACCCTCTCCCCAATCTTCGTCAGCTAAATCAAGTGGCCCGGCTGTAAGTGAGCGGAGCAGATGTATGGATAATTTACAAATGATTACATGACTTGTTTTATCTCCGTCTCAAATGGCCATTCCTTTTCAATTAGGCTCGTGCCATTTAAAGCCAACGTTTATTGTTCAATAATTTTTTGACAAGTTGGCCATTACACGGTTGAACCCACACGAAAAGATAAGAGCCGCAACCTATACTAACTCTTTTTTCATTTCCCATTAATGTACACGGGGAATACGAAACCAATAATCGTAACCATAAATCAGGAGCCGCTATCCCATCGCCACCACCAACTAATATCATTTCACGGGTTTATTTTCTAAAAATTGAATCCTGAATAGTAATATACCTTCTACCCTCCCTTGGCCATTCGCATTCAGTCGCTTGATCTATTTTACATCGTGAGTCTCAATGAGTACGGATTAGATATTTTTGTTGAATCATATCAGGGAAGACCATATCTGTATCAGCTCAACAATAATGTCAGTTTTCCCATTCACTTTGGTTAAACGTCACGTCGTCATCATGAGGAAAAACTCTCTTTTTGTACCCAACACGCAACTTGAGCTAGTCTACTTTTTCATGTAGTAAATAAGACGATAATGATTACAGTGATAAATTTTTCTATTGCTTTCCTTCCCTTGTCATCTAAACGTGCACCGTGCACCCCCATCTCATCTGCTTAGGCTCAGAAGAAAAAAAGTAAAACAGCGAGTATTGTATAATGACAAAGGCATATATTTAACCAAGAACTGTTGGAAATTTAGAGGGATTTTTTTTTGCTTATTTTTGCAAATAAAATGCATTATGACATGAGTATTTTACTTATATGCATCATCATTCATTCAGCTCCTCTTCCTCCACTCAAACGTCTTATTATACGAATTGCTTTTAGTGACTGACTGACTCACTGATGCTGGCTTTTTGCATCTTCTTAAGATTTTTTTTGTGTCTTGCCAAAACAAACTAGTCCTAAAAAATGGTCGGTTCAAGCAAAAGTACATTACGTATTATTATATGGGCGACTGATGTTTTGTTGATGATCATGGGGATGGTGGTGGTGGTGATGGGGAATGATGGCAAAGAAGAAGAACAACAACTTTTGCTAAAAAACCCACTGGTCAACTCGACAGTTTACTAGTTGTAGGCTAGTCACAACAACACCATGATATCCAATGCATGACTAAAACTAAAGGAGATTTACAATAAACAATAAAATCCCGTTGGACATCCTCAATGTGTAAGTCAGGAATTTGGTTACGAGGTCCATTTCTCTTGTAATATAGGGAGAAATTCATTTTACTCTGAGGACACGTTATAGCTTTGAATTGGCGTTCTTTCTTTTCCCTTACGATGATGATGACTTTGGTGGTGGTGGTGATGATGATGATGAGGGCATTTTGTTCTCTTCATTTTGAGGACACACAGTGCAATAGGTTGTGATGAAAATTCATGGAAATGCTCTCTTTCAAGTATGGATATTGCATTGTGGGGCTTTGGTGCAAATCAAATTGCAATTTACTACACCTTTCTTCAGGTGCGTATAGCCAACCCGTAAAAATGGTGAGAGTCGGATGGAGCATAATGAGATCTAATATATAATGTAATGGTAATATATCTTTTTATCATTATAATTATTTTTTACTAGTAAACAATTATATATATACCCCTTTTTCAAGTTTCGTCTCTCCTCCTTACCCCTTTGCCGCTTTTGTTTGTCAAGTATTTAATTTAATGAAGGAGTGAGTAATGGGCCGAGTATTTTTCAGATCAAATTATGCAACATAACTGTACATTGTTTCTCCAAAAAACATAATACCGTACGCACATCATGACATAAGTAATGGATGGAGATTTGGAGAGTTGAAAACTTCCTTTCCTCCGCACCATCCGTCGACATCATCATCATTATGATTTTATAAAGGGAAATTGCATTTGCCCAAAGTGCACATTATAATCTAATATATTACTGACAAGCACACACACGGAGAAGCCCAAACATGCATTTATATAATTTCGACTTTATGGATTTTTGCAATTCCTAGATCACAGCAGAGCTGACCCCGAAAACCTTAAAGAAAATGTAAATCTTGGGTTGAGAGGCAACCATAAAAATCAAAACCATTTCGAATGTTTGAGGAAGTTGAATGTTTTAAATTAAAAAACCAATTGCATGGCCCTATGGTCACATGAAATATGGAATGATTTTTATGTCAGCAAGCACGCATTCTCAAATTATTCACACAATTAAATTACGACTCCAATTATATTATAATGCGTTTATCCCCCAAAGTTTTATTATTCGATTCGATATTCGCCAAAAATTTAATGTTCATTCTATGAAATAGCTTTCTTTTTCCTTTATGGTTCAGCGGAATGGGCTAGGGACAGGAAGACCTTTTGCCCTTTCCTTTCGAAAGGCACACGAGATTTGCAATTGTGAGTACGTCCTAAAGGGCAAAAGTTTGGGATCCGAAGAGACATCATCCCATGGCATGCATAATATGCCATGGCATGTCAAACTCTTCCTCCTTCATAAATTTCAAAAAGCTCTTGAAGGAAATGCATGCATGACCGAGTAAGTGACTGCATATAATGTGAAAAACGCAAAATAAGTTCTTTAGTCTCTGCCACCACAATACACACCTTTTTTCTCATATCAGTTCATCTTCAGCTATGATGCTTATGCTGAATATATCCATTTTACGAGTTACATACAATACGGTGCTTAAAATTTGAGTGTCAAGGCTCCCAGTGTGGATGAAAAATGCAGTTCATAGCCGTATCATTAGTTTTTATGGGACATTAAGTTTGCTAGCTTTTTACCACACAGCCGAAATATCTGCATTTATATTAGATTATAGTGATATCACCACGCATATTATTTATATTGCATTAAATTATAATGAAATAAAAATAAAGCCCGCGATGCTTCTGTTCGGCCTGGCAAAGCTAAAGGTATGTAACGGATTAATATAAGTATTTTTTACGCAAATAGGGCCCTCCGATTCCCATGAAGTCCCCTAATGAACCGGTGGTATACTTTTTTGAGCTTTTTTATCTACAAATTGGTAGGGAAGATAGGGAAGCGTTGGAAATAAAATAATCATAAATGATGGCTGCAAGTCGAGACAAGTCAGTCAAAGTCAAATGGCTTGTGGTGAAGTGGAATTAGAAAATATGATGAGATGCAATGGATTTTTTTTCTTTCGTGCGGGGATTACTGATGCAGGAATATCCGTAATTTATAATAATGATCGCAAGGACAGCGATGATAAAGTTGAAAACCGTAACCTTATTTCTGTCTCATTATAATGCAGATATTTTGTGAATGGATGCTTTGGAGGCTCGTGAATACTGTTGAACTGAAGGAAGTGATTGTAGAATTTTACATCAATCTGCACTTGTATATGCCACCCAAAGATAAGAGTTTTTACAGCATGTCCGAATGTTTATTTGAATGCTGAGACATAAAAGTGTTGGAAGCACACATTTTTTTAGAAGTACGTGTAAAACGGTCATTAAAATCTAATCATCAACATTTTCGTGAAATGTGTTTTTTTAGATAATTGAAAAGGACTTTATTACCTATAGGTCTACTTATTACTTGCGCAAAATGTGCTTTCGTTTTAATGAAAGCCAAGTAAATCAGGAATGAAGGTCAGTGCAATGTGCAAAACAAATAATACTATTAAGAACGTCAGGACTTAACTGGAATTATCTTGAATTAATAATATTCTACTTGCACATTTTCTATAGAACCCACGATCTTCGGGCTAAACTTTATGAATGTTAAGAATATGTGGAAATACCTACTTGCGACTGAGTGAGCTGTTCAGCTTAAAAAGATTGAGGTAATAATTAAAAAATGAAATGAATGCCTATAAAGCTCTACTTACTGCATTTAATTCCTATTCATACCTTAATAATTCTATTATGAATGCACCCTCCTTTCTCCATTAGCAGCTAATTGTAAGATGAGGATATAGGTAAGTGTGGCAATCTCAGATTTAATCATGAAATGAAAAGAGATGTAAAAGGATGAGTGAATGTTTTTTTTACCTGATTTGTCTCCAACTTGGCTTTTGAAGAGGACGCACAAGCCGGTCTCAAAGTTGACAGCTTGACAAGACAAATTGAGCCTGCATGCATCCACACACTCGGCAAGCTGCAGAGTTCCAGCACGCGTCTCAAGAATATCCGGCGGAGCACTGTACATCCAGCCGGTGACGAGCTCAAATGTGGCATCATCTGCAGGACAGTTGACCACTGAATATTGAGCTGATGCCATGCCAAATAAAATGGCAATGGCGAATCCACTTGTTGTGAACCACATTGTTTCCTACAATCTTCACTGAAGGGTATAAAAATTCTTAAGGTATCTAATTGGGAACTGTCACCAATAAAGATATTAAGTAATTATGTAGACTTTCTTTTGCACACTCGCGTTGGTGTTATAAATGACCACTTATGACAAAAATTCAACTCAATTTTCTGTAAAAGTAACACGCAATTAATATGATTGGTGTACTCGATAATTATTCTCTCCAAAGCCTTTCCACCCAGTTCGTCTCACAATGCACCAGAGAAATTAGCAGCGTTTTGTAATATTGGCCCTTGAGGAGTAGGGAGCTGAAGATGAGCCTTGGCCAACAGCAGAAACTGATATGAGGTTTGACGAGCCAAGTGACATTGATCAAATCCCTAGTTCATTGAGACTCTTTAAAGCTCCTCGCCAAGATCATGATCATCCCTATGCTAGAGCCTTCTGATTTTTTGAAATACGTGAGGATGAGGCAAGAAACGGCAGGGCTTTTAAATATCGCAACTAACTATACTAAACCGTACGACGGAATAAAGGACAGATGCATGGTTTCTCTATAAGGATGATAATGCCAACATCAACAGTTTAAAACAAGCCTTTATGTCAAGCCAACGCTGAAATGGCTCGAACCTGCCTGCGTGGGGATCGGATCGGATACCTCAACAAAGGCGCAAGTAGGATCAAGCATTGCATGAAAAGTAGAGTCCTTTAAAACGCTGTTAGAATCATAGTCATATGCAACGGCATGGCATTAGCGTAAAAAATCAAGTTAAGGTTTTTACTCGCAACGTCGTTGCAACCACTTTTGCAAGTTTGCGTTCGTTCTCGAAGAGAAAGATGAAGAGGATGTTTTCTTCGTCCTACGTGATAGGGCATTATAGCTGTGCGAGGAAAAATAAGTTAAGAAAAGATGAATGGGTACGAGCATTTTACGTGAACAGTTGAGTCAGCAAAAGAGTAATGCCTGTTAGCATAAAACAAGATTTACTAGGTAAGATCATTCCTACACATTAAAAAAACGTCATGATGTGTGCACTACAACCCATCTATAAGTGAATTACGTTGAGGTTGAAAAGGCTAAAAACAAGATTAATGTTGGTTAATTTTTTCTCCTAGCATGAAATGAAATGTGTAACCTAACATTATACCTACATTACGTTCACACACGTCCTTGTTTTAGTTCCCATATTGTCACTCTGTTTTCATTCCTTCTTCCTCATCAACTAACAGCTTTAATGTTCACTTAACTGCTTATTGTACAGTCAAGATGTATGTTCCTGAATCCTGATTCCGATATTATTATTTGTACAAAAGTGGAAAGAAGGTTTTGAAGTAAAAATCGGGTTGATGTGCTGAATGTACATATTATTATGCGCTAAAAGCTTCCACCATGGGTCGCATATATGACTGGTAACGTTGGTCTCGCTCTCGTTGCAAATCTATTTTATGACTTATGATGAGAGTTGACATGCGCAATGTCAATGTCACGTTGTTTTCCTGATAGTAGAAAAGTAAAATAGACGTATTAAATCAAGATCAGATCAAGTGGCATTAGCCAGCTCTTATTTTTGCAAATGGAAAGAGGAAGAGAATCTGCAAAAAAATAGTTGCTGTAAACAGGATGGGCTATCATCGTTGCGGCGGGCCTAAATCATTCTTCGTGTTTTTTAAATAGAAATCCATTTTGATGGAAATTCCTCGGAGGGTTGTTATCAGTTACTCTATCTCTGGTAATTATGATATCAACTGTGATATGATGCAATCAAGCTTCAAGGCGTAAAGTAGTTTTCATTAGAAGGCTGACGAAAATATTTGAAACACGCTGTTTTAAGGTGTGATCAATGTAGTGGGAAGCAACTGTTTATGATGCATACCTAATTTTATATGAATTGTTAATTAGTCACCTTTTTTTCTGATACTTCTGGGTAGGATATAGCACCCCCATAAAAATACTGGTTTTTACTGAAAAATCAAAATCAAATCCCTTGAAATGATGTACCTAACTCCATGCAAAAATGCATAATATTAGGTATTAGCGATGTTTATGTATTAATTATTCATTACATCATAAGTCGTACTTAATAGCTGGTGGTGGTTTGAAGGCGTTTGATTATTATTACTTTTCTACACCCTCTGGGTTGTCTTCCGTGCCTTCTGCCAAATGACACTTCAGAGATTCGGATCAGTCTAGGGATCATTCAATCATCATATAATGGTGATGTTATCTGCAGTTCCTGTGTAAGTACTTTGTTTCTGAGATTTTGAGATTGATCGTTGTAGTCAAGAAAAGGGGATGAAAAGCATTCCACCTGGCTTTTCTCAAGATTTCTTTTGCCCATTCTTGCGAACTTTTTGCCTGTCTCACCCAGTCTCGGCAAAGGCTTTGTAGGAACAGACTTTTTTGTTTCTCCACCTTTGTTTCATTTGCAGGCAAAGAGTCAAAGAGAAACATTGGCCATTCATTGACATTCGAGGTTGTTGTAGCTTCTGGTTGAACATCCCATGAAAAATCACAGAATCTAGGATAAATGGGCTTGATAATGGTTGCATGTACCTTGGCAAAAACAATTGCGATATTTACAAAAAGGTTTTAAAGGTTGATGTCATACAACTTATTTTGCATCATGTAGCCCCAGACGGAAGATTATTGTTACGTAAAGCAAAATGCAACTTTTCACGAGTGAAATGCTCTTGTAACTTGTAAACTATTATGGAGAAATATGGTGAGTGTGCGAAAAAACATGAATGTTAACAGCGTTTTGACGGCATATCCTCATAAACGTCGAACCATCCATTGTTAAAAACTTTGACGATGTAAAAAATTTAAAAGTCTTTGGAAATCTACTCATTCACCATTTTAATGATAAAGGCGACTACTGCCCGTCATCAAAACGGAGGATGATGAGGACCTAGCTATGCCAAAGGTGAAGCTTAAAAACAGAGAAAATTTTCTGTTAACATTTTGTTATGAAAGTGTAGTGGAGTGGTGGAAGCAACACCTGATGATAAAAAAAAGTATTTCGTGGGCAGCCTAATAATCATTTCATACAAAGTATTTAAACAAACTAGCACCGCGGTGAGCCCAGCTCGTCCATTATTTAATTGAATAATTGCTCCAACCTGAAATCGTTTCAAAATAAAACAGGTCTTTGCCGTATAAAATGGTAATTCATCTAAAATCGTAATCCCAAAGATTACCAGTGGTCTCCCTTGTCTTGATACAACAAGGCAAATGATCACATCAAAATCAGTCACTCTCTCCATTGACTGAGTTTTAACTGGCGATGGGCTTGTTTAATTTTACCACTGAGGGAAAAAAACTGATACAGATGTTACACAACCATACCTATTCATTCATTATTGATAAAAGCTAAAAGTAGGGACTTCTAAAGTTACAAGAACTAAAGTTACGACACTCCGTATGAATAAATTAACTCCAATCTATTTTTTATTGAGTGAGTCGATCAAGGTCTTATTAAATTTGTGTATTCTTCGGTTTGCCAATTCAAAGGCGAGTGGTAATCAAACGAATGAATGAATAGGTATGAATGAGTGGTCCAAGTCATTGAAAATAGAGACAAGACAATGCAATGTTAGACGTAAAACCTAAAAAAAATCTAGCCATAATAACCGAAGGATGGTTATCAATCAGGGTAGTAGTGAGTAGTAAAGTAGGTAGAGGAGCTCTTGTTACCGAAAAAGAAACCTGCCTTTTTCATTGAAGTTGACGGCTGGCCACTACAAAGATAAAAATTGCTTTTTTGCATGATTGTTGTTGGCACGGTGTAATGCTATACTACTTGATTCATCAGAAGTCATTATCATCATCATCAGATATGCATTTGGTTTCAAATTAAATACGCATTATGTAATACAAAAAGGATATCTTGTTAAGTAAACCCTGTGTGGAATACCAGTAGTCACTATGGTGGTGGTGGCTGTAATCGTAATCATCCTCACCAACTTGAAAAATTTCACATTCTTTTCCCTACATAATGCGCGCACAGTTATGTAAATAATATCACGGAATTCTTTACAAGGATGTAGGTAGAATCCTTAATACGATGATGAGGCTAATGATACAGCAAGGAAGACTGAAGACCCTTATCAGGTTCGGGATACTATGAATTAGGATTTGGGTGATCTGAGCTGGTCCCAATTTTTTGAAGAGCTTTGAATCATCGCTATGCAAGCAGGATAAAATCATATTTGCTTGCGTTTTCAATGTTATAAAATCTGAACGAGGTATTACCCCAAAAAATGTCATTAAATACATGACAGGGATTTGAAATATTATATCATTGGAATAAAATTACCTGTGCGATTGCATAACATTAGTTAAAAATATATTAGATAAAGATAACATCCTTCTGAAAATCAAAATGAGGAATTTTATTGTCATTTTATTAGGGCTTAAAAAATGAAAAGGTAAAATTATTGGTTAGAATCAGCGCAGACGGAAAACGATAGGGTGTATTTTATAAATTCCTTTTGTGATTTTAAAAGGCATCCCCTCAATTAAAGAATGAGCATAATAGACTGATGAGACTGCTTTGATAGGTACTCACCATAAAAATGTGAGTGAGTCGAGCAAGTTATATTTTAGCTGATGGCGGACTTGATTGTTTTTTGGTATTAGTATCTCATGTAGGTAGATAGCAATGCATTATTATTATTTTTTATTAAAAGTGATTCGAGGATCTCCCAAAAATCGAATCTCTATTTCATATTATTTGAGTTTAAGGTCAAAGCAACTCAACAACTGACAGCCGAATGTATGCTACACGCAATCACCACGGCCTTTCAAAATATATGTTTATGCGTGTTATGCGTGCAAGCCTACAATAAAATACGAAAAAATGTAATTTCCCTGTTTTTAAAAACGAAAAAATCTCGATTTGTACCCTTGAGTCCTCGGTGAATTTTTTAGACGACTTCGAAGACCTAGTAACCAAGTTTTCTACTGATGAAACAGCCTTATGTATTCTTTTGTGGTAGTGACGGATGGCCTTAACATTAGCTCGAAATTAGGGAATGGAAAATTGATACGGTCAAATGAAACATCTTTCTTTCATAATGACATAATATTGGGGAGGAGGAGTAGAAGAAAAGTTTTGATGACTTCTTCAAGTCAATACAAAAAAAAAGAAGCACAAAAAGCCAATATTTTATAATATGACGCCTAAAAGGAACAACTGGTTCTTTTCCCTAATAATGATGTAAAAAGGAGAAGGAAATTTGATCTTGATGTTGATGATGAGATGGACGGAGCTTCAGAATTCAAAGTGAGAAAACATAATATGGTGGAGCTAGATCATTCTCATCCGCAATTGCTTCTGAATGGGTACAGCGAGACTGAACAAAAATAAGGCAATACTCCTTAGGTACATGACACATTGTTGTAGATATCTCTTGACTTTTATAGATCAGGTAGTTTCTTTTTACAAACAAAGCTAAATCAAACAATTTAGTAATAGAGTCATATTACATGTCCATATAGATTACTAAAAATGAATGGAAGATGAAAGTAAGTATATGCTATAGCAACCTAAGTTTGTAGTTTAAGTTTACATAAGACTCGACTCGAATTGGGGATCGTCATCCTCAAAATAAATTAGAAACCGCATGAAATAGTGATGGGATGTGATAACATTTTGTATATCTTTTATTGTCCCTTTTATCACGGTTAAATGTAAATAATATCGAATTATATATCAGTAGATGTTGCTAATGAAAAAATAAATAAGATTTATACTTATACCTATAAAGATGATTAATGTGATTTATTACGTACCTGTAAGCGTAGTATAGGTTTACCCTTGGACGTCTGTCTGTACGCGGTCTAGCGGCCAAACGCGTTAACCAATTTTC